>PVLD010030010.1:0-17352 GCA_004027595.1 Dinomys branickii
CTGGCTGGTCCCCAGGGGTCCCTCGTGCCTGCCGCTGGGAGGTCGCCCACAGTCCCTCCCACAGTACTGGGACATCTCAGTGAAACAGAGCCGTCAAGGCGTTCCAAAAGACCGAGTGTTTTCTGTTAAAGGTATTCAGTTATTCCAAACAGATCATTCAGGAGGCAGTGTAAGATGGTGGCTCAGTAAGTCTGTGGGGATCTTTCCCCACAAGTATACCAATTTAAACAGCTTTTCATGCATAAAACTATAGCACAACAGTTATAGAAATCAAATGAGAGGCCTTACTCTCTGATTAGCATAACATGAAGATGCATTGAAGAAGGCAGGAGGGAAAGAGTGGCCTACCTCTCTCCTTCACCTACTCATGTGGTCCAGTGAGGAGAGCTGCTTCTTGCTCAGGGATGGTAGAGAACTGAGTTCAGGCCTTAGATGTGAAACCAGTACCAGGCCCACCCACATGATGAAACCAGTACTGGGCAAAGCCCAGTGCGCTCTAGGATCAGCCCAACACCCTCAGACTTAGCTGCCTGAACAACCTTGGCCAGTTAGCAAAAATATGGCCTCTTCCAACTTTGGAGGTACAATAGGGAGCAGGGCTCTATCCCCTTGAGGAGTAGGACATGAAAGTTGGCACAGGGCATTGTCAGGCCCTCCACATGAAGCCAAGAATCAAGTAGAAAAATGAAAGCTCCAAATACATGCCAGAGCTCACAGGAAGAACCTTTAAATCAACCGTGGCCTCAGGTTGGGACCTGTGCACCTGCAGTATAGACCTGAGTTTCAGCTGCATTAGTTCCAGTCTTGGGGAACACTCTCTTATCTCCTGAGACTATGCATGCAGGCCTTGTGGTTGTGAGACTCAGGTACAAGGCAACTTAGTGTGGGCCTTGGAGGCCATGGGACTATCTTCCTCACTCATCTCTCAGCCTTGGAAAGCACAGCTTTCACTAGGCCAGTGCTCACAGATGAGTCTTTAGATTTGCCCTAGTACCAGGCAGAAATCTGCTCTCTAGTGGGTCAGATCTATGTTTTCATACTTTACCACCAGCTGCAATGTAGGCTTCCATGTATTCTTAAGACTGTGCAGGTCCTTGAACCTGTGAGACTCAGGCGTAATCCAGTTTTGCACAAGCTCTGGTGATCAAAGGTCTACATCCTCCAGTACTATACCAACTTAGAGCAGCATCTGATGATACAAATCCCACTCACTGGGGATAGGACTGGGTAGTAAGTAGGGAACTTTGCCCTGGAATTTAGTACTGGCCTAGTGAAACCTAACAAAGGGCAGACTCTAATGGTCCCTATTCTCAGGATTGCCTGTGATAAGAGTTTCCGGAACCCCTTCAGGGCCAGGGGAGGAAAAATGGCCACAGTCTATCAAAGTTCTATTTTAGGTAGGATCACCCATGCCTGGCTACAGCAGTCTCGGACCACAAGTTCACCTCAGCAATAGGTAGCTCATAGAGGTATGTTCTTATCCCAATATTGAGCTTGCTGTGGCGGTATGTGGGCTCAGGATATGATACAGCTTATTGGGTTTCATGGCCACAGGTATAACATTGAATCCTAGGGCTAGTTCATTCATGATGACTCTGCCTTGAGTTGAGTAGAATCCTTCAGTGTCTGGTCACAGGCCAGTAATTGGATGAAGCATTTAGGTCTATGTTGGACCCTGGGAGATATTAAAGGGACAGATTATTCCCTTTATATACACTTCTACTTCTTTCTATACACCAACAGAATATTTGGGACAAATCTAAGGTTGGATTGCACTCTAGTTCTACAACAATGGCACATAACACTGCGCTTCTGATCCAGATCTGGGTGCCATCTAGTGCTGGAATAGTGGAAGTGTTTGTAGGGCTAGTGAAAATAAGCAGCCATCTTAGTATGTGTGGAAAGACAGTCATAAAAAAAGCCACATTAAGATGATAGGATGTTATTGTTGAGATCTAAAATGGCCCCAAAAGCTTCATGTGTTTAAAAGGCAATTTTATTATGGGAGCACTATGGCTGACTTGCTGTTGTGCGGTGAGCTCTGGTTAGAAATGGTTGGTCACTGGGGTATGACTCAGAAGGTATATCTCCCTGTATGGCTCATCCTTCCACTCTGTGCCCCTGGCCTCCATGATGTCAGCAACATTCCTCTGCCACGCCCCTTCCACTATGCTAGTTCTACCATGGAGCTGGCCATCCATGGAATGAAACCTCTACAGTGGATGAGCCCAAATAAACCTCTCCTACTTTAACTTGTGAGTATGGGGTATTTTTTCCCAACAACAAAAACATGACAGATTTTAGTGCCAGATAATTAGGGTCATTGCTGTGACTATACCTGATCATGTGCTTCAGAAGCCTTTGGAATTAATTTGCAGGAAGATTTCATAAAGTTTTGGAGATGCCAGCTATAGAAGTCCCAGAATGGTATAAACTGAGGCAGATTAGAGATTAGAAATTGTAGTCAGAGCTCAGAAGACCAGAATGCTGATTGAAATACTGACAGCAAAGGCTTGGCTCAGAGGATTTCAGTCAGGACCTCAGACTTAATTGGAAGTTGGACTTAAAATCAGATATGCTATACTCTGGAAGAACTTTTGCTTACATTTTGTTCATTTCCTGAGACTTTGCACGAGATAGAGATTAAAAGCAGCAGGCTAATTAATCTGAAGAAGGAAATTTCTAGGCAGTCAACACTCAATCCAGGGCATATATACTTCTGGAAACTTTTAGACATTAACCTTGAGAGTTAAGAACAAATAGTAGAGTCAAATAATTTTAAAAGCTTGCAGTTTCAACTGAAAGGAAATGATTACATAGTTGAAATCACGAGAAACATGGCTGATAAAAAGATTGGCATTAAAAAAAAGCCAAGTGGATCTAGAGCTTACTGGTGGTAAGGGGGTCCGAGACAGGCTCTTGCTCCATCCATTGATGGGACTCAGGGACCAGAGACCAGTGGGGAAACCAGCAACACTGTAAGATCCTAGTTCAACTACACACAATGGACAGGCAGGACTAGTGGTGCAGAAAAGTCTGAATCAACAGTAACAATATGAGCTAGCAGGAGGTAAGTGAGGTGAACCAGCTCTGTGCTTAGGAAAAAAGACATGATGAATAGAAAAGGGTGGATAAGGCTACCTTCTTTTCTTTTCTCTATGTTTTTCCTTATTCTTTTCTTTCTTAACTCTTTTCTTCTTTATTTTTAAATGGCTGATTAGAACTCAAGCCACAAAAAATGAATTCCCCAACTCCAGAGACAAAGATCAGCCCCAAACCCAGCACAAATCTACCTGAAATCTTGACTAGAGTACACATTCTGGGATCATACTTGGACCTGCCACAGAACTGTAGACACTAGAGGAATCTCATTACTTTTGTTTTTCTCTGTTTGATGGGTTTTACTCTTAGTAGTCCACTGGGTTAGTGTGTTTTCTCTTCTTTTGCTTTGTATTTTATTTTATTTTAACTTTGTTGAAGTTGTTTTTTGTTTTTGTTCTTTCCCTTGTCTCTTTATTCCCTCTGTTCTGTATTGCCTTGTTTACTTTTTCTTTCTATATGTTTGTTGTGTTTTTTCCATGTGCAGTAATCTTGTTTCAAGTTTTTTTCTTTTTTATCCTCTTTTTTTTCATTTCCACCTCTTTCTACCTTATTTTATTTCTCATTCATGATTTATATCTCTTAAATTTCCCTTTGTCTTATTTCACACATTTCTTTCTTTCTGTCATCAACTATCTCACTTGCTTTGATGACATTTTCATGAGAGTAAACATTGTTTCTTCACTTTCGGGTTCACTTCAATACTCCTAGGCTTTCTCTTCTGCTCCTTCCCTTTTGTATCTTATAATTACCAAATCTTGGATGATCATTCTATGCCTGACAAATTTTCCCCTACTATATTTAACCTCATCCACCTCTCCATTCTACCCCCTACCTCTCATAACATCCCCACACACAACAAGGTAAAATCACTCAACTAAGTGGAAAATCATTTCATACAAGTTCCTGGTACAATATGGATTAAACTATATAATTATAGAACTTGCTCTTATGGTTGAAGATACCAGGCTAATAGTTACCACAATTTGTCAGTAGCCAGATTGTTATTGAGTCTATCGTTGTTGATAATTGTACTACTTTAATCATGATGATTTACCTGTTATAATCAGTTTTCTCCCCATGTGATAACACTGAGATTGCAAGGGGTCATCATCATCACCATAGTCCAGTACCAAAGGAATGGGCCTTGAGTGAAATCGATAGCAGCTCCATATTCTTAATATGTTGGGAAGGTAGGATGTTGGGATAGACAGAAAGACCAAGAACAACCTATATCTAGAAAACATCTCTGAGGAACAGACATCACCTAGAAAAACCTCAACACCAGGAATAAAGCTATCCAACATAAGAAATATACAAGAAAAGCAAAATAAAATACAAAAAATAGGAAATGGCAAGAGCAAGAAGGACAATACAATCCCAAATGCCAAGCTTACGCAGGACAACTTGAGTATACAAAGACATAGAGGAAATCAGAAATCAACCACTGGAACTCTCTGAAATGATAGCAGCAGAAGTGAAAAAACAAATGGAAGATGCCAAGGGGGGCGATATCTAAAGCAGAAAAAATGACAATCAAAATGAAAGAAATTAAAGCAGACATGATTTTTAAAAAGAGAGGAGCTTAGAAAAATTATGGAAACAATGAATGCCCAACAGAAAAAAGAAATGAAATCAGCGAAAAAGATCCAAACAGAAATTCAGATTAAAAACTCTATTGACAGTATTTGCAGGAGATTGAATGATGATGAGGATAGACTATTAGATCTCAAAGAGAGGAATGTGACTGGTGACTAGGAAAACAAAAGTGTCCTAGAAGTAGCATGGGACCATTAAAAATCAACAAAAACAACAATAAAATCAACTGGAGTCAGTGACAAAGCTGGAGACAACGCAAATGACATTAAAAGCCTCCTCAAAGAAATAGTGGCAGAAAACTTTCCAAACACAAGTAACGAATTTGACATACAAATACATGAAGCACATCGAACTCCAAATAGCCATGATCAAAACACATCTACACCAAAGTATACAAATATGTAATAATTAAGATTCCAGAAATTCAACACGAGATTAAAATATTAAAAGCAGCTAGAGAAAAGAGACAAATCACTTATAAAGGAAATCCCAACAGAATCACAGATTTCTCAGCACAAACCCTCAAATCAAGGAGAGTCAGAAGTGACATATTCTAAGCCCTAAAAGCAAATAATCTTAAGCCCAGATTGATATAGCTCACAAAATTGTGTTTCAAATTCAAAGGGAAAATTAGATATTTCCATGACAAAGAACAACTGAAGAAATTCATGCCACCAAACCAGTTCTACAGTATGCTCTGAAGGATATATTAGAAAGAGATAGGAAAGATCATAAACACATGAACACCAATAGAAAGAAACCATGAAGAAGGGCAAGAAATTAAACAGAGGAAAAAGATAGGTAACCAACAAAGGGAAAATAGCATAAAAATATAAGCCAATACATAACAGTCATAACTCAATGCACATGGTCTCAATTCACCAATCAAAAGAAACAGATTGGCAGACTGGATCAAGAAACAAGAACCTTGTGTTTTTATGTTTCTAAAATAAAAAAAAAAAAAGAAACAAGAACCATTATTGTGCAGCATTCAAGAAACACATTTAACCCATAAAGAAATTCCTAGACTAAAAGTTAAAGAATGGAAAACAATTCCCCATGCCACAGGAAGCCATAAAATGGCAGGGGTAGCTATTTTATCTACTAAGTGAAGTTCTATTTGCAAATAGTGTAAACTTTAAGTCAAAACTTATCAAAAGAGACAAGGAAGGTCATTGCATATTTGTTAAGGGAAAACTCCAGGAAGAAGCAATAATAATCATAAATAAAATGCAAAAAATACTGGCACACCCAACTACATAAAACAAATATTAACAGGCATGAATAACCAAACAAGCAATAACACTATTGTAGTAGTAACAACCCACTTTCACAAATAGATATACCACCTAGACAAAAAAAAAATCAACAAAAAAATCACAGTTAAATTAAGCATGTGGACAAATCAACTTGGTAGATGTCCACAGAGTGTTTCACCCCAAAACATCAGAATACACATTGTTCTTAGCTGAATATGGGCTGTTCTCTAAAATTGTCCACATACTAGCCCACAAACCATGTTTACGTAAATGTAGAGGAATTGAAATCATTCCTTGCACACTATATGACCATAGTGCAATGAAACTGGAAATCAACAACAAAAGAAATCACAGAAAATACATAAACACAAGGAAATTAAACAACTCACTTCTGAAAAATCAATAGATCACAGAAAAATTTAAATACAAAATTACATGTTATATACAATTAAAAGACAACGTTGATGCAACATACTGAAATTTATGGAACACAATGAAAATTGTCTTCAGAGGGGAATTGTTAGTGATAAACTCTCACATCAGGAAAACAGAATGAGCTCAAATAAACAACCTAATGTTAACCTCAAACTTCTAGAAAAAGAAGAACAAATCAAACACAAAGCTGATATGAGCGAGGACATTGTAAGATAAGAGCAGAAATTAATGCAATTGAGACTAAAAAAATACAAAGAATCAGTGAATCAGAAAGTTGGTTCTTTGAAAAAATTAATAAAATTGATAAACCATTAGTAAGTATCAAAAACAGAAAAGAAAAAATGACAAATTCAAGCAATTTGGAATGAAATACAGAAATCACAATAGATACTACAGAAACTATGAAGGTCATCAATACCTACTATGAGAATCTACATTCTAATACAATGGAGAACACAGAAGCAATGGGGAGCAAAAGCAAAAAGGGATAAGAAGAGAGAGAGAGAGAAAGACTCTTTCTGTTCCCTATAATGTATGTAGACAATCTGCCCTAGGATGGATGTCTAACTCACAACCATAATCCCAGCATCAGTGAATCACCCTGAATCAGTCACAAACTTTAGAATCCCACCCCCATGACTGTATGAGACTTTGAGGGACATCTAGACAGCAACCATAACACCAACCAAAAAAGAAAACTACAAGCTAGTCTCCCTAATGAACATAGATGCAAAAAGCCTCAATAAGATACTGATGAACAGAATTGAACAAATCATTAAGAAGATTATACACATTGACCAAGTTGGATTCCACCAGGGATGCAGGAAAGTTTCAACACACACAAATCAATAAATGTAATAAACCATACTAACAGAAACAAAGACAAAAAACAAATGCTTATCTCAATAGATGCAGAAAAAGCATTTTAAAAAGTTCAAAACCCATTCCTGATTAAAACCACACAGAAAATTGGAATAGAGGGCCTTTACCTTAATCTGATAAAAACTATCTATGAGAATTCAACAGCTAATAGTACATTAAATGATAAAAAAAAATGAAAACTTTCATTTTAAAATTAGGGCAAAGACAAAGATGTCAACTGTCACCTCTCCTATTCAATGCAGTTCTGTAAATATTAGCCAGAACACTTAGACAGCAGAAAGAAAGAAATGGAATAAGGATAGGAAAGGAAGAAATTAAATTATCATGATTTACAGATGATATGATAATCTACATAGAAGACCCCAAAAGCTCCACCAAAAGATTTAGAAACCAAATTCATTATTGTAGCTGGATACATAGTGAACACTCAAAAATCAATAGCAATCCTGTACACAAGCAACAAACTCACAAAGAGAGAGAATATAAAGAAACTACTTCCTTTAAATAACATCCAAACAAATGAAATATTTAGGAATCAATCTAACAAAAGAAGTAAAAGATCTATACATTGAATTGTACAGTACTTAGAAAAAGGAGATTGAAGAGGATATCAGAAAATGGAAAAATATCCCTTGCTCATGGATAGGAAGGACAAACTGTTATACAGATTTAAGGGAAACCCAATGAAAATACCATTAATATATCTCACAGAACTAGAGAAAACACTCCTAAAATTCATTTGGAACCAGAAAAGACCTAGAATAGCAAGACTAATTCTAGGGGACAAAGGCAAATTAGGGACATCACAATCCCTGACCTGAAGTTATACAATAAAGCTACTGAGATAAAATCAACATGGTATTGGCAAAAAACAGACCTGAGGATCAGTGGAACACAGTAGAAGATGCAGACCCAACTACAAAGACATTAAACCAACCTATCTATGGCAAAGGAGCCAAACGTGTTCACTGGGGGAGAAAAAGAAAGTCTTTTTAACAAATAGTGTCATAAAAACTGGTTTCCAAAAGCTGAGGACTAAAACTAGACACATGTCTATCACCATGCAGTAAACTAAAATCAAAATGGATCACAGATCTAAATAGTAAATTAGATACACTAAATTTAAAGGTTGAGAAAAGAAGTAGAAATCTTGAAGATATAGGTGTAGGCAGAGAACTAATGAATAAAACCTAGATTACATGGGAAATACAGCAAAGAATCAACAAATGGGAGCTTACATTACTAAAAAGCTTTTGCACAACAAAAGAAATCACCAACAAAGTGAAAAGACAGCACAGAGAGTGGGAAAAATTATAGACAGTTGTCTCTCAGACTCAGGATTTACATCTAAAACATATAAAGAAATGAAAAATCATATTCCCCAAATTCAAAGACTCAAACCAAAAATGGGCATCTGAGATGAATACACACTTCTCAGATGAAGAAGTACAAATGGCAAATAAATATATGAAAAAATGTTTGACATCACTGGTCATTTCAGAGATACAAGTTAAAACAGCACTGAGATTCCACCTCACTCCAGAAAAGCTGGCTATCATCATGAAAATAACCAATGAAAAATGCTGGTTGTGCTATGGGAAAAAAAGAACCCTTCACCACTGTTGGTAGGAGTACAGACTGGTAAAACCACTGCGGAAATCAGTGTGGAGATTTCTTTAAGCCTAGGTTTAGAGTTCTCATTTGATCCACCTATTACCCTTCTGGGTATCTTCCTAGAAGAATTAAAAACATCATACCACAGAGATATATGTGCACCGATGTTTATAGTAACACAATTTGTAATAGCTAATTCTCAGAAACAACCCAAATGCCCATCAACAACAAAGTATATTTTTAAAATGCATTTTTGATGTAATGGTATACTATTCAACCATAAAGAAAGACAAAATTGAGACTTTTATAGGCAAATGGATGCAACCTGAGACCATACTTGTAAGTGAAATAAATCAGACTCACACATGTAAACATCATATTGTCTCACTAGTATGAGAATCTGAAAAAGTAAACAGATTCCAACTATACAATAGATATTGTGAATAGAGAAGAAACTTCAAAAAAAGAAAAACTGTGATGGGAGAAACGGGAAAGGAATGAAAAGAAAAGGAAAAAAATATATATATTAAGACAAGATAGTTATATAGTTGGTTTCTCTTGGTTCATTGAGGGGAAAGTTTTGTGGTAGTAATTTTCTGGACAATATTTCATACCTATAACTGGTACTTTGAAAAAAATATTGTGAATATAACAGTGTGCAATGTGTTGATTATTGTTACTCTCCTACTATCCTATTTGGAAACTATTTTACTGTTTGTGTTTTGTTTTGTTTTTTGACTTTTTTCTGTTTGAAATTTAAAAAGCCAGGTATTTTCCATCATTACAGTAGGAAAACTGGCTTAGGGGTATCTAAAGAATCAGCAAGACCCCAACCTTTGTAAGCTCAAGGATACAGAAGTGAAAAACTTTTCTTTGAGAAGAGAGCTCCAGTTCAAGGAAGATGGTATAGTGGTGAACAGCAGAGAAACAACCTCTCTGAGATTCGGTGTCTAGATACTGGACTATAGCAATGTAAAGAAGAAAAAGAGAGACTTGGTCCTCGGAACCCAGCACAAATCTGAAGTGAGAATTGAAGCCCATGGGGAGAGCAGAGAGAAGGCTCAGCAAAAAAGGAGGTGGCAAGTGGCCCTTTCTCCCTGAGCCCTGACTCACCACATGAGGACAGCCCCAAACTGCAGACTCACTGTGACTACTGGAAACCTTCCAGGTCTCTACACAGAAATGCACCAGCGGAACATAGCAGTAGACAGAGAAAACTGCAGTGACTGGTGAGTTATTTGTGTTCAGATGTCTCCCAGGAGAGGGTAAATGGCCAGTAGCCATCTTGGAGAGGTGCCATCTGAGCTTGGAAGTCAGAACAGATGCAGGCTCACTCCATCTAAAGGCTCCCAGTATCAGAATGAGGTGGAACTAGAGTTCAAGTGAGCAAGAGGTCAAGGAGCTTAGTTCAAACTGGCCAGGAGGTCAATTAACACTCGCACAAGGCACAGAAAGTGTTACAGGCTAAAGAAGTTGGGTATCAGTCTCATGTACAGAGACCAACCTTAACTTCAGTAGAATTAAAGATACAGGCTAAGTGGGAGTATCTACCACCCTACTGTTACACTATGGCTAGCTTGCTGGAATTAATTAACATGGATCTGGACACTGGTCTACCTTGTCTAAAAGTGACAGCAGAGACATTCCTTGAAGTGAATATTGTTTTATAATTAATATTTTTTTCTTGTTTTTGGTTTGTTTTCTTTTCTTTTGATTGTTTGTTGTGGGTTTTACAAATGTGAACATTGTTTCTGGTTTTTGTTGTGGTTGTTTGGTTTTGTTTCCTTTCTTCCTCCTCTCCTTCCCTCTATTCCTTCCTCGGGCTGGGGATATAGCTCAGTGGAATAAGCGCCTGCCTAGCAAGCGCAGGGTCCTGAGTTCGATCCCCAGTACCGCAAAAAAAAAACAAAAAAAAAAAACAAGTCACCCTCTATTCCTTCCTCAACCGTCTCCTTCACCAGTTTCCTAGAGTTTGCATAATATTCCTTTGTGCTCCAGCCTTGCTTCTACTGTCTTCCTTTGCTTCTATTTCTCTATTTTTCCTCCTAGCTCCTTTGAAATTTTCCCTCCTGAGGGTAAAATTGCGATACTGTCAGCATGTTTATGGTATATAAATTTCTGGTTTGTTTTAGATTTTGTTATATAACCACACATCTAGTTCATATGGTTAAAGGTAGCAAATTAGTAGTCACCATAGTTTCTAATTTGGGGGCTATGTTTGATGCTACCGTTATTGCTGAGTGTACTCCTTTATCCAAGGTGACACAATTGTTTTAATCAGTTTTTCTTCCTGATATGCCAAGATTGACTTTTCCTAAGGGCCATAAAAAATACTATAGACCAGAGCCAAAGAACCAGGGTCTAGACCAAAAGGACAGCAAGTTCACATACTCAATAAATTTAAGATGTAGGATTTTACAATAGACTTCATGAAGATTCATCACATGGATGCAGGGATGGTTCAACATAGGCAAATCAATAAATGTGATAAAATATCCACAAAACCAAGGACAAAAGCCACATGATCATCTCAATAGAAGCAGAAAAAGAATTTGACAAAGCACCACACTCACTCATCATAAAACCTCTACAGAAAATTGGAATAGATGGTCTTCACTCAATATAATAAAAGCCAGCTCTGACAAATAAACAGTCAACATTATAGTAATAGAACAAAAATTAAAAGCTTTCACTCTAATATCAAGAACAATGTAAGGATATCCACTATCACCTCTTCTATCCAATATAGTTCTGGACATATTAGGTAGAGCAGTTAGACAAGAGAAAGAAATAAAAGGAATGAGGATAGGAAAGGTAGAAGTTAGATTTTCATTATTTGCAGATAACATGATGCTCTGCATAGAAGACTCCAAGAATTCCACCAAAACACTTCTAGACTTAATAAGCGAATTGAGTAGCACAGCCAGATACAAAGCCAACACTCAAATATCAGTAACCTACTTGTACACAAATAAAAACACACAGAAAAAGAAATTAGGGGAATAACATCTTTCACAGTAGCACCCAAAAATAAGATACCAAGGAATCAATCTAACAAAGGAAATAAAGAACTTTATAATGAAAACTACAGTACTCTGAAAAAGTAGATGAGAGGATATCAGAAAATGGGAAGATATCTTATGTTTTTGAGTAGGAAGGAACAATATAATGAAAATGGCTATAGTTCAAAATTTTTATACAGATTTAATGCAATCCTGATCAATCTGTCAATAGTATATCTCATGGAATGGAGAGAACAATTCTAAAATTCATATGGAACCAGAAGAGACCTAGAACAGCAAAGTAATTCTAGGCAACAAATGCAAGTCGGGGGGCATCACAATCCCTGATTTGAATTTATACTACAAAACTGCATAATACTGCAAAACAAACAAACAAAACAACAGACCTGAGGATCAATGGATCAGATTAGAAGAAGTAGAAACAACTTCAGACATACTCTTCTCCCGTATATTTGACACAGGAACTAAACATCTTCTTTGGAAGAAAAATAGCTTCTTTCACAAATGGTGTTGGATGATCTGGCTTTACACATGTCAAAGAATAAAACTAGATCCATATGTTTCACTGTTTATTAAATAAAATTGAAATGGATCAAAAATTAAAATATTAAACAGAAACATTAAATCTGCTGGAAGAGAGAATAGACAGAAATTTTAAAGACATAGGTAAAAGCAAAGACTTCAGGAACTAAACCCCAATAGCATGTGAAATACTACAAAGAATCAACAACTGGGATCCCATCTCATTATACAGCTTTGCACAGTAAAATAATCCAGCAACAGAATGAAGAGACAACCCACAATGTGGGAAGAGAATTTTTTCAGCTGTTCCACAAAGGACTAATATCTAAAATATAGAAAGAACTAAAAAAAATGAGATCCCCCAAATTTAAAGACTCAATCCAAAAATGAGCATCTGAAATAAATTGAAATTTCTCAGACAAGGAGTTAAGAATGGAAAATAAATATATGCAAAAACGTTCACCATCACTGATCATTCAAGAGATACAAGTTAAAATAATGGTGAAGAGTCTATCTCACTCCAGAAAGTATGGCTGCTGTCAAGAAATCAATCGACAATACATGCTGGAGCAGCTGTGAGGATGAAGGAACCCTTCTCTATTTTTGGTGGGAGTGTGGACTGTTGCAACCATTGTGGAAGTCACTGTGGATATTACTCAAATAACTAGAAGTAAAAGTCCCATTTGACCCAGGTATTAAGGTAAGATACCTTTTTGATATCTTACCAAAAGGATTAAAAGCATCATACAACAGTGATAAATGCACACCCATGTTTATAGTGGCACAATTTGTAATAGCTAAAGCTTGGAAACAGCCCAAATGTCCATCAATTGATGAACAGGTAAAGAAGATGTGGCTTTTTAATATACAACAGAGTACTACTGTACCACAAAGAATGATGAGCGTGCAACAATTCTAGCTAAGTAGATGCACCTTTAGTCTATACTCTTAAGTGAATTAAATTGGACACACATATTTAAATACCACATCATTTTTCTGGTGTAAGAAACTGAAAGTAAAAATAAGGACCAAAATGGTTAATAGATATTTAGAAATGGGAAGAAAATGTTCAAATGAGAAGGGAAATAAGAGAGAGGGAGGGGGAAATGAAAGAAGGGATAAGAAAAAAGAAAGGAAAAATGGAAACAAAGCTTTCATAAATAAGGATGGGAAGTGGGGCTGAAGGGAGGGGAGGGGGTTAGGAAAGAAGAAGGAAGATATATCATGTACAGGTACAAATTGTCTATCATGAATGTTATCATTATGTATATCTGAAATGTATCAATAAAATTAAAAATGCAAACAAAAAAGAAAAGAGAAGAGCTTTCTAGGGCAACATGATCAAGAAGGACTATCTAGGGAATTGTGGGATGTGTTGTACAGTCTTCAGCCATTTAGGCATTGGGGCCTCTTGAGCCATAGTCCAAGAGACCTAGCTACTGCTTGAGCTGGTGTCAGTGCTGGTGTTATTCACATGGTGCTGAGTTTAGAGGCATACAGAATGCAAGAGTTGTTGGGTACAAGAAGCTTCGACCTAGATATTTAAAAAAGGCTTGGGAGGCCAGTCAATGTGCCCCTCAGATTGCAGTGATTGAAACTGTGAGCATGAACCTAAGAGTGCAGTGAAGATCTTGGGAAATTTGGCAAGCCAGGGACATGGAACAACCATTGAGGAAAAACCGAGCAGTGAGCAGAGTCAATCCAAGTCAGAGACTATGAGATATGCAATCAACAATGCCCTCCATACCCTTTGAAGTTAAAATCATGCCACAACTTGCTCTGGGTGCTGGAAATGAAACTATAGGATTTAGTTTTTATCCTGCTAGAATTCTGTCTTGCTTTTGTCTAGTTTCTTCCCATTTATTCTCCTATTCGTCCCTTTTAAAATGAGAATGGTTATCTTCTGCCATTGTATGATGTAAATGTTTAACTTTTCTTTTGATTTTCACAAAGATTCACAGTAAAGAGTTTGCCTTTATTCTCAGGGGAGACTTTTGGAGTTGGACATTTTAGCAATGTTGAAACTATTAAGATGTTGGCAAATTTTAGACATGGATTAAATATAATTTTCATAAATATACTTGAATTTTTGTGAGTTAGAGGTAGAATATTATTATTTAGGTCTAAAACATTTCCCAAAGCCTCATGTGTTTGGTGAGGGTTATGGAACACCATACCTGACTTGCTATTAGGAGGTGGCATCTTTTCAGAAGAGGCAAGCCATTGTGGCTGGGGCAATTTGGAAGGATGTAACTCTTTCCCTGGATTGTCACTTTGCTCTCTGCTTCCTGGCCTCCATTATATGAGCAGCTTTCTTCCAGGACTTTCCACTATGACATTTCTGCCTTGTACCTGGCTATGGATTGAAACATAACCTCTCACACACAAAAACATGAGCTCAATTCTACTCTCAACCAAGTTCTGCATGTTTAGCATTTTTCCCAGCAGTAAGAGCATGACTAAAAGACAAGAAGAAATACCAGATCCCTCAGTGCCCAGACAAAGTTGCATGCCAACAAGCATTAAAGCTTTCAGGAAACAATGACCTCACCTATTACTCAAAAGAAAGTGGCAGATACTGGCAAGGTATTAATCAGTATGGGAGAAATTTCAGATAAGGAATTTAAAATAGCTATTTTAAGAAAACTCAAAGAGTTTGAAGAAAACACACAGAAATACCTCAATATTGTAATAAAGAAGCTGAAGAAAGAGGTGGAAGACTTTTTAACAATCAAATACAAATTCATTAGCTAAAAATACACTCAACTAAATTAAAAATGTGAAAGAAGTCATGAATATCAGAAAAAATCAAAGAGAAGAGTTAGATTAAAACAGTCTATTTTAAAATATACACTTATAGAAGGAAAGAGAAAACAGAGTGAAAAGAAATGAAGAAACCTATAGGAACTCTTTAACAGTATTAAAAGAGAAAATATTCAGGTTATTGGAGCTCAAGAAAGATTTGAGACTGTCATGAGATAGAAAACTTGCTCAAAGAGATAACAATAGAACACTTCTCAAATTTAGAAAGGATAGAAATATCCAGGCATAGGAAGGTAGATGTCACAGGGAAATATGTAAACAAGCAGGTCTACCTTAAAACATCTTAAAATTGGCTTTTATAAGTAAAAGCTCAAGAAAA
Source organism: Dinomys branickii (assembly GCA_004027595.1). Taxonomy (NCBI): domain Eukaryota; kingdom Metazoa; phylum Chordata; class Mammalia; order Rodentia; family Dinomyidae; genus Dinomys; species Dinomys branickii. Next base: position 15,576 of record PVLD010030010.1, read on the forward strand.
ATTTTCAAAGCTTCAGAGAAAAGAAGCCCCAATATTCCTGGCAGGCAATTTCTCAATAGAATCCCTATGGGCTATAGCAGAGTGACATGTGATTGTCATAATACTGAAGGAAAAGATCTGTCAACCAAGAATAGCAACAAAGCTACCATTTAGAAATAATGAAAGTGTAAAGAAATTCCTATGTAAAAAACCTGAGAGAATATATCTCTACCACATTTGTTCTAAAAGAAATGCTAAGGATATAAGCATAGTGTGTAAACCATGCATATCATTGTATGAAGACCTAAAACATGATTAAAAGTAATAATATCTACATTAATACAGTGTTAGGCACCAAAGAACTATGTGACATAGGATATTAAAATTCAAAACATGAAGAGGAACGGAATGTAACAGGAGATTTTGTTCTTATTACTGTATTTTATCTTGCTTTTCATTTGTTTCTGTTCTTATCTTTATGATGAAGTAAAGTTTCTATCATTTTAAAGTAGCTTGTTATAATCAAAAGATATTTCCTGTAAACCTACATAACCAGAAGGCAAAAATTTACTATACAGACAAATCAAAAACAATAAGCAAGACATCTAAACATATTACTAAAGTAATTCATTTTACTACCAAGACTAGAAGAGAGGGGGAAAGAAAGAAACTATAACTAAACAAGAAAAGAGTTACAGAATGGCTGTAGTAAGATCTTAGGTACCAAAATTATTTTTAATATAAATGGAATAAATTCTTCAACTAAAAGATGTAGACTAACTGAATGGAAAGAAAAAGACCCAGCTATTTGTTGCTTGAAAAAAACTCATTTCATTTCTAAGGACACTTTTAGATGAAAAGTAAAGGGATGGAGTAAGGAATTCCATATAATTAGAAGCCAAAAGGAGGTGGAAGTTTTCATAGCAACCTCAAATAAAATAGAATGTTAATTATATAGTGTTATATGGGTCAACACAGCAAGAGGAGACAAGGAGATATATATATATATATATATATATATATATATATATATATATATATATATATTTGAAGTAATCAGATATATAAAGGAAGTATGAAGAACCTGAGTGTGGGAATATAAACTAAGAGACATGAAGGAAATCTGTTCCAAAGCAAAGAACAGATGGGACAAGGGAAAGGAGAAAATAAAGAGGCAAAAATATATGTATGTATATATGTATATACATATGTGCAGGAGGGCTAACACGGTTCTACTGTTGTATTATGTCAGTTAATGCTGAGGAATAGTTGATGACTGGTTATTCGATCAATCTTGTATGTCTGTATGTGTTATCCTGAGCATACACTTTGAAGATATCAATATGCAATGCAGCAACTGTTGTTGGTTCTCTGTGGCTTTGTCTATAATTCAATTCTGATCATACTGTTATTGTGCTATTTTGTGTCTCTTTGTTAACGCTTTCCGGTTTCTTTTTTTTTTTTTCTGTTGATGTAGTTCTTTTTCTATCACACTTTAAAGGAAGGGAAAGAAAGAGAGAGAGAAAAAAAAGAAAAATTATATATATAAAAAATATGTAAGAAAGTAAGTATGTATGTACAGCATATCTTACATAGTTGTACTACTGACTTAGGTCACTTTATAGTAAGGAATAGTTGATGATTAATTGTTTGATCAATTTTGCATGTCTGTATCTGTGTTCCTGGATATACACTTCGAAGTTATCAATATGTAAAGCAACAACCATTGTTGATTCCCTGTCACCTTGTCTGTAAATCAGTTTTGATTGTACTATTCTTATGCTACTTTGTGTCTGTT
>PVLD010030011.1:0-17352 GCA_004027595.1 Dinomys branickii
TAAAATAAAAAAAAATAAAATAAAAAAAAAAAAATAAAAAAAAAAAGAAGTTATGGCCTGTCTTAGAATATTCGTAGAGTCAAAGTGCATGTTTCTGGTCTTTCCCTGAGACCATTTCGCTGACTGTATTAGGGAGAGTGGTGATAAAAGAGGTGAGCAGGTCTTCTTCTTAGTCTATACAAAGTGGAAGATGCCAGGGTGTAGCAGGTGCAGGGAGCAGACATAATGGTTAACTTTGCGGCTGCCAGGTTAAGTTACAGCGCCCAGTGGTTTGGTCAAACAGTGGTGAAGATGTTTTTGTGAGTCACTTTTATATTAGAATAACATATGTACACTCAGTTGACTTTCAGTAAAACAGTTTACTCTCTATAAGATGATTAGGTCTCATCTGATCAGACTGAAGTTTCCTGGAGAAGAGATTCTGTTAGAAGAGTCCAACACAGAAATTCTGCTTGAGTTTCCTCCCAGTGCGTCCTACGCCTGCAATTATGTACGTAAGCCTGTTCCTTAGAATAGCTACCTATCTTCCTAACTATCTTCCTCATCCCTCTCTCTTTTTCTACACACACACACACACACACACACACACGCATGCACATGCACGCACACACATATCTTACTGATTTCATTCTAATATAGTACATAAAGACCTAGACAGAGAAGGAGGAGTAGAGAACTATAGGATTCTGAAGCTAGATCAGGTAGATAAAGTTATTGGCCATAATAGATCATGGAGACTTGACAAGATCAATTGATAATATCACTTGAGACATTGACCAGCACTGGAATTGGCATAACCCTAAGTTACCAGGTCAAGTGCACCCTACACAGAATGCACTAAACAATTCAAATCTTTCATTTACAATTGGACAAAAGACAAACTTGAGAACACAAAAAAGTTATAGAAAAACTCATACACCTATTTTCATGCCAATATCTTACATTAGTATACCAGGTGATACTTGGGTCAGTTTGTTAATACAGGAAGATAGAGAACTACTATGGAAGAAAATATTTATGTTAAGGTGTCTCAAAAATAGTGATTGGGGCAACCTCAGTACTAGTGCTTTAAGCAGTACACTTGACTATGCAATTGGATTGGCGGGAGAAATAGTATGAGGTGGAAATAAATGTGGTTTTCTTGGCCATAGTAACTTACTTGGAGATTGGAGAAAGACAGTAGTGTGTGGACAGATCTAAGGCAATGAACATGAAGTGTGAGGAATTTTGTGTTCAATTTCAACCCCTGCCAAGGAATATTTGTTTCAGAGAAAGGCCTGAGAAGCACACGGACATAACACCTCCTCCAGTAGATGTCGCCTCCCCTCTGTCCTTGGCCCGCCTCTGTTGGATCTGTTCATGAACGAAGGAGTCATGTTGGCAGAGCTGGAAACCATTCATGGTCTAACTGACATTAACTTCAGCCCAAACAAGTACATTCTGATTACCCTTTCTGCTGAAAGTCCTGTTCCTGCAGTTCCTTAAGGAGACCATTCAGCCAATTGCTGAAAAGCTTAGAGCACTGCCCTTCTACAAGCCACCTTTCTTAGGAATGATATGTATCCTAAGTATGAATTTGCTTTACTTGTCTGACATGCCTCAGTTAATGCCATTGTCTCAGAGGTTCAACATACAGCAAAAGAGATATGACAATGGACATATGACCATGGGGCCATTGGTTTTCCTATACCTGGCAGCACAGGAAACTGGCCTGGACATAAAGCAATGAAGCAACTTTACTAAAAGTAGAGCTCAACCACAGAGGAGACATGATGCCCTGTAAGCTGAGCTACTATGGCTCAAAATGCCATTACATGGTGCCGCATCCCTGAGTGCTATAAACATGACTATAAACCAAGTGTAGAACTAAAAGTTCACTTGGATGTTCTGTGCTTCCTGTTTAGAAAACCAGCTTCTTCTAGACTTGAGATTCTAGTTCTTGGTGGGAGAGGAAACCTTCTTTCATAGGACAGAGAAAGTATTCTAATAAACCTAAATCAGGCTGCCATGTAGTCGTTTTGGGTTCCTCATGCCAGTTATCCAGGGGCAAAAGGAACTGCTGCACTGACCATAGTAAGTGACTCTGACCACTGTGAAGGCAGACGGTCCCTCCTCTACGCTCCCCTATGCTGAGGGGACGGCCAAGACTGCCACGTTAGGACTGGGACCCAAAATGCCCCCTCCGTCGAAGGCTTGCCAGCTTAAGGGGTTTTGGAAAGTGATTGCATCATGAGGTCTCTAAATCCACGAAGAGGAATAAGCTATGATGAATTCATACTTTAATTGCATTTTTGGGAGGGGATGGAAAGGCGTTGTGGGGGATGCCCTTGTGGACTCGAGCTTGTCCAGGGTACCAATATTTTCTGTTCTTTCCCACTCTCTCTTCTTCACGGTGGCTGTGATCTCAGTGGCTTTGCTCCGACACATCCTTCCAGCATGGCCTTTGTATGTCTTACCTGAGCCCATGGCAACGGAATCAGGCATAGACTGAAACTTCTGGAACTGCAACCCAAAAATAAATAAATATATATATATATATATATATATATATATATATATATATCCTTCTGCATTGTTTCTGTTGGGCTTTATTGTCTCAGCTACAAAAAGCTGTCCAATGCAGTCCCTCAGAACTCACAAGAATTACGGGGTGCCATTCGGTGCTTCCATGCCTGGGGATAGCTATGAATTTCTGTGAAACAGCCAGAGCTCAGGACAAGCACAATAACCAGGAGCTCAGATCCCAAAAGCATGTAGGTCTGTGTTACCTCAGCAGAAAAGCAACCTAGACTGGAAGAAGTAGAACCGAAGGCAAGAATCAAGTGGAGTGGATAGGAGAGGAGCAGGAAGTTGTAAAATCAGTCAAGGCCTTTCAGTGGCACATTTTGTTTTATTAAACTCCCAGGTATAAAAGTTTAGGGTTTTATTGTGCTTATTTTTATAAGTTGTGATTGGCTGCTACCCTGAAGAAACAGAGATAGGACATAAGGAAAATGTGAATTTAACACAGAGGACAGAATTATAAAGCAATAAAAAAATCAGTCTGGAATATAGAAGTGCAGGTAACAAAAATTTGTCTTTAGAAAATAGAAGCTTATTTTGCTGTCTGTTTACAAAAGTGTAAGTGAAAGACGTCTTGATGAAGAACAAGCTCTGACCCTGTAGATGTCTTTATCTTACTGCTCAAAAGTTTTGATGATTAAAGATAAGAAAGTCCCATCAAATTCTAAATCTTAGACTATTACTAGCTCAATAAATAGCATTTTATTTTCATTGTGAGTTTGTTTCTATAATATTATTAAACGGTCTCTGTAATCACCAGTACAAAATCCACCCCCTCTCTTCTTTGTTGTTGTAGTGGGGACCCTCACATCAAGCTACTTCCCTAGCTCATTTTTATTTCCAAGACAGAGTCTTATTAAGTCATTAAGTTGCCCAGACTAGGCTTGACCTTGTGACCCTACTAGAGTTTTGGGGTTTCAGATAGGTTACTTTATAGTTGAGAATCTAGGAATTTTTTTAATACTTTATAAAAGATTTCAGATACCTCCTATATCCTCTGCTCTGGGCATATTCTCTCTCCTGAATTATGACAGCGGTCCAATAACTGGCTTTATTGTTCAGGGTCTTATCTATCTCTTTTTTAAAATTTTTATTTATTTTTATTTATTTTTATTATTTTGTTTTTTCCGGTACCAGGGATCGAACTCAGGACTTTGCGCTTGCCAGGCAAGTGCTTATGCCACTGAGCTATACCCCCAGCCCCCAGGGTCTTATCTATCTCAAACCCAGCATCTATTTTGCTGTCACAGTATATTCTTAAATAGAGATCTGATAATGCTGGTTTTCTGCCATAGACTTTCAGGGACCTCTATCATCTTATAAATTCCCTTTTGTTTTGACCCCTAAAATACTTTACCAGCCTCCTGGCCTGCTACAATTTACTTTTCCCTTTCAAATGTAAAAATGGTCTCAGTTGTCACAAAGTTTTGTTTTAGTGCTGTGTTACTTTTCATTACTATAACAAACACTTGAGACAATCAACTTATAAAGAGAAAAATTCTACCTCGGTGCAGCTTCCAGTCCATGATCAGTTGGTCCCTTTATGCTTTATCCCTTTATAGAGAAGCAGCAAATCATGCTGAGTGTGTATGTTGAGACAAACCTATTCTTCTCACAGACTAGGAGCAGGGTCAGGGAGGAGGGAGTAGAGTCCCACCTTCCACTTTGAGTGTGGACCTCCAATAACCTGAACACTGCCCAGTGGACACCACCAAACGCTGGGGCCTAATTTTTTAATAAATGGACCATTGTAGGCACTTATCAGAACTGTAACGAGTACCATGTGCATCAATGCAACTATATTGTAATTAATTGCCTACCAATTACCTGCCTTTGTGCTTTGTAAGGGCAGTTTTCTCATGTTCTTGTTGGACAGTAGTTATTTGTGTCTGGATCTGGCTCATCCTTGGAAAGATCCTAGTTTGCCAGTAGATTCTCTCAACACTTGAACATGCTGGAGAGAAAGGCTTGGAGAGAGTGCAATAAGAACACAACTGTGGAGAGGGGACTCGCGACCAGAGAGCAGCCTCAGGCTGTGATAGCGGGCTTAATTCATTAGGAGGCAGGAAGACTTAATACAAGTTCATTAACTGGATGTTATAAAGATCCAAGGAGAGCAGGGATTAAAAAGGCAAATTGAAAAGGGGCACACAGAAGTCCACTCCTGAGGGGAGAAGTCCTGTCATTCCTTACCCCCTCCTTCTATGGAAGAATATACAAGATCCCACTCCAGTGCTGAGGAGACACAGGCGAAAGAGCGAGAGAAGCAGGGCATGTGACTCAGATGCCTGAGGCTGCTCCAGTAGGACCAAGTCACGTTTTGAACCATAACACTTGTTAGCAAAACCGTCTAAAATGTCCTCAGAGACTGACGTGCACAAGGGGCAAAGGAAGTAAAGATGACATTCTGGAGTTTGATATATTAGATGAAACCCCAACCCAGAGATTAACCATTTGGCCACTGATTTTGACTTTTTGTTAAGATGTAAAAAGGTGACAAGCACTAGCTCTTCCTCAGCCAAAGATGCAGCGGCGTCCCCAGCTTTGTGGTAAATGACCGGCATCCCTAGATGGGTTCAGTCACCTGCAGCCCACTCTGTCTGCACGGTTGGCCATTTCCAAGCCAGCAGGGTTCCTTACAAGTTTATCTGTCTTTCAATAGAACCACCTGCATGGAGTTGAATTGTCTGCACTATAAATAGAGAAGTGGGACACAGGATAGTTTTTACTGTTAAAGAAGAGATGAACGATAGATTAAAAAATAAAGTCCAGTTTGCTTGTTATGTAGGAACCTGTGTAGGTCTTCAAACTTTTTACCCAGATAGTTTTGCAATTGGAAAAGAAAATAACCTTAAAAGTATCAGCATGTTTCAAGCATCTGAAATCTGCTGAACATCATTTTGTAATTTCCAGAGGTCAGGTGATGAACTCAGTGTGGAATATTAGCCTTGTCAACCCTAATGGCCATACAACAGACTGACAGTCTATAAAGCAAACTGCCACAGTAACCTGCTGAGGTCGCTGGCAGGTGGAAAGGAAGAATCCCATTGAGCACAGTTCAAACATTCACAAACTCTCCAGAATGATGCCACATGTGGTTAGTAGGGCCAAAAATGTCTCAATCAGTGCACGTATCTATGAAAACAATGAAACTCTTGGTGAATATGCTCCTGAAATTTGGAGTAGACTATTTGTAATTTTATGATGTAACTGATGTGAAAGATTGGAGATTTTTAATTTAAAATGAATCTACACTACCAATGATATTTATCTAAATTACTGGATCCAACCCAAGTAACTTTGCTTTTGCTATAGTGCATAAAGTCACAGGATTATTTTTAAGGTAAATGAACAGTCAATTATTCACCCCATCAATTTAGATATTTGCTCCGTTTGCTTTTTCTGGTCAGGTGTAAACATTGATCTATTACGTGATACTGACCTCACCTTAAGGCTTATGCTGTTTTAATCATATATATGGAAAAGTATTTACTGATACAAATTTTATTACATTTTTCTACCAATATAAATTTTATGCCATTTTTTTCCTTTTTTGACCAAAGGACATTTTTCAGAAATAGAGTTACTTATGCTAAAATTCACTCTTGGGTTCTCTAGGTTTTGATAGACACAAAATCATGCAACCATCATCATGATTCATAGGCAATAACATCCACCCCTCACATTTTCTTTGTGCCAACCTGCATGGCCAGCCTCTTCATCCACCCCCACTCGCGCCTTTCACCACATCATTCTGCCTTCCCCAGAACGTCCTATGTATGGAATAATAAAATACCTAGCTCTGGGGCTATGTTTCTTTTATTCAATACATGTTTGTGATTCATTTATCTTGTAGCATAAATCTAGAGTTCATTCACTTTTTGCTGCATAGTATTCCATGGTAAGAACGTAAAACATACATATGCTATTAATGCTTCCATTTGTTGAACGACTCTCAGTTATTCAAGGTTTTGGTAATTACAAATGAAACATTAGTGCATGTTTCACTTTGCTATGGTAAATCTAAAGAGTAGGGTGGCTGGTTCCTATGTTAAGTATTCGTTTAGCTTTGTAAGGCATTATCACTCTGCTGCACAGTTGCTGTACCGTGTTTCACCCATCAGTAGTGTGTGAGAGCACCAATTTGTCTAAGTCTTTGTCTACATTTGATCAATTATTTTGGCTTTTGATAATAGCCATTCTAATAGTGTATGAGGGAATGTTGGGGTTTGAATTTGCATTTCCTTAATGACTAATGATTTTAAGCATATGTCTATGTACTCGTTCACCATCTGTGTATCTTTCTGGTGAAGTGTCTATAAAATATTTTGTCAAGTTTTATAAATTTTAGGTTGACATTTTCTGTTCAGATTGAAAGGTTTTGTTGTGGCCACAAAGTCTTTGCTGACAGTTGTACTCACTATCCTAATTCCTTTCTTTTCTATTTAATTTTAGAATTGCTGGAAATATTACAAAAATGTCTAGTGGGATTTTGCCCAATGTTGCATTAAGCATATTGCTCAATCTGGGAACAATTGATTTTCAACAATACCAAGATTTCCAGCCCCTAAATATAGTATATGTTTCCATTGGTTTACATATTCTTTGATTTCTTTAATTTCTGTTTTGTAATTTATAACATATAGATCCTGCATTTAGCTTTTAAGATTTCTATATATGTATAGTCCTGCATTGGTTTTACTGTTACTGTTACATGTTACTGAGAAAAATCATGGTCTTACAGTTTTTCAGTATTGATGTGTAGGAATACTGATTTCTGTGTAACATCTGTGTTTCATGACTTTTGAAGAAATCACTTAAGGGAGTATTTTTCTAGATGCTTTGAAATTTTTCACATGTTTGATATTCTCAGTATGTTGCTTAATAGAATGTGAAGAGGAAATTTGGGGATATTTATCCCTTTTCTGATACATGGCTTGCTGGTGCTTTTCCTCAACCTATAGATTTATCCAGAATTTGTACAGCCAGGAGTGGTGGTACACACCTACAATCCCACCATTCAGGGAGCCCAAGGCAAGAGGATCACACGTTCAAGCCCAGCTTAGACATCTTGGCAACTTGGTGAGGCCCTTTGTCAAAAGGAACAATTAAGGGGGGGCGGGGGCTGAGGATGTAGTTCATTGTAAAGTAATTGTCTTCATTTGCCAGTAATGGACACACAAAAAAAGCCTAATAAGCAAAACAAATCAAAAACAAAACAAACTGAAAAAAAAGATTTCAACACAATATCAGGAAAACATAAAACTGGATTAAAAATAGGTAGAGGATTTAAATAGACATTTCCATACAGCAGACAAAAAGTGGCAGCAGGTAACTTGGAAAAGTACTCAACATCAAGTCAGTCCCTGGAGAAATACAAGTCAGAACCTCTGTATCTCCTCATGTCTGTTAGAATAGCTATTATTGAAAAGACAAGAGCTAAGTACAAACATGAGTGAGGATGAAGAAAGAGAAATCTGTACATAGTTGGGGAGGGAATGAAAGTTTGGCACAGAATGAAGTTTGTTAAAGGAATTAAAACTAGAACCACTATATGACCCAGCAATCCCTCTTCTAAGTACATACTGAAAAGAAATAAAATTACTGCACCCTAAAATTCTCTGTACTTGTGTATTCTTGCATCATTATTCACAGAAAGATGTACAAAAATCCTAGCTGTCCATAAATAGGTGAAAGGAGGAAGAAATTGTTGTACATATATCACATATATAACATGTAAAATTATACATATACACATACAATGGAAACCTCCCTAAATAAAGGGAGGTTTGCCATTTATCACAACAAAGATGAACCTAGTAGACGTTATGTTAAGTGAAATAAGCCAAACACAGAGAGGAATAATGTGATCTCAGTTATGTGTGGAATCTGCACCAAGAAAAAGGCAAAATATCTGGAGATACTTGTATTTAATCCCACAAGCTGTTATTAATCCTTAATATATCAATGAACTCTTTCAGTTAATATTTATTGAACACATATAGTATAGGAGAAATGTGAGAGAGACCCATGTAGCGAAGACAAAACTTTATTCTAATTTGCCCAAGCTTGAGGTATGAACAAGACACTCTGGATGTCCAGAGACATGTAAATCAGAGTATGCGGAAGCAGCTGGAGCTGGACTTTGCAGAATATGTACATATGCATGAAGAGTGGACACCCGACTTTTCACTCTTCTGCATTACCATTGTCACCCAGTTCAAGGTCCTGAAGTATGAAGTGGGTTTATAATGTACTCATCCCACCACAGTTGATTGGATCAAAGGCACAGACCTACATGAATGCAGCTAATGAATGGCCTCTTCCCCAGGGATACGGTGACAACCTTAGTGTTAGATGCCAAAACAGGGGTTTATGATAGAGACAGCGAGTTGGACACTACCTTCAGCCATGTGAAAGTTGAAGAACCCGCAGGGTCAGCCAGTCTTTCATGGTAGCAGGAAGAGAAACAAGATATACAATCCTGATGCAAAGGATTGGAAAAACTAGGACCCTCTGAACCTGGTGGTTCTGCAGTTCCTGAGAGGCCCAGGTGAATTGTACTTCCTGAGAGGTCTAGGTGAACTGTACTACCTTAAACTAACAGTATGATTTCATCACAGGTTCAGCTGTACATTAGCCATCGTCAGGCAGGGTGTCTGCTCCTTGAAACAAAGAGGCTTGGTTGCATTAGACATTTAGTAGTTGTGGTCAAAACAACAGAACTTTGAGACAATGTGGGTTTGACTGGGACATCAGTATGGAATGGAGCTTGGTAGTGTGCTCTGGCACGGCAGGACATGTCTTCTCAGAGTGAGTGTAAACTCATGAGCAAAGTGCGTTGCATTGGCATTTGGATGCTCATTGGAGTTGTAAGCAAATTAGAGAAACTATTGATGATTATTATTTTTTTTTTGGTCTTTTTGAGACAGGGTCTCACTATGCAGTTCAGGCTGGCCTCAAGCCCACTTTGTAACCCAGGCTAGTCTCGAACTCTCAATCATCCTCCTGCCTCAGCCTCCTGAGTGCTGGGATTACAGGAGTGCACCACCATACCAGGTGATAATTACTATTTGATATTGGATAAAACACTTAGCTTTCCTTATGTTAATAGCCATGTATATATAGTCTATGACATGAACTAGGCATTCTGATAAAAATAATAATCATAGCAATTTATTAATAACTTATTTTATATTTATGTTATGAATTTTACAAGATTTACCTCATTTAATCCTCATAACTTTCCTATGCAATAGATATAAAGGTATTTTTTAAATTTTATGGAAAAAGCTAAAACAAAATTTCATAACAAAATAATAATAATAGGAAGGATAAAAATAGTTAATACATTGTATATTGTTATCTTTAAAGTAGTTACCCAGAGTAATGGTGAAAGGCATGGGTCAAGTTTTAGTCTTCAGGAGGTAGAAAGCCAGTTTTTCCAGCACCATTTATTGAAGACTATCTTTCTTCCAGAGAACGTGTTTGGCCCCTTTGTCAGAGATAATGTGGTGGAGTATGCTTGGAGTTGTATCTGCGTTGTCCATGCTGCCCCACTGATCCTCAGGTCGTTTTTCTTCGTTGTTGTTGCTGTTGTTGTTGTTGTTGCTGCTGCTGTTTTGCCAGTACCATGCTGATTCTATCATAGTAGCTTTGTAGTATAATTTCAAATCAGGGATTATGATGCCCCTGTCCTGTCCTTGTTGCCCAAATTGCTTTTGTTATTCTAGGCCTTGTGGTCCCAAATGAATTTTAAGAGTGCTTTCTCTAGTTCTGTGAGTTGTGCTTGTGGTATTTTGATTGGGATTGCAGTAAATCTGTATAATAATTTTGGGAGTATGTCCATTTTCACCATATTGGTTCTTCCCATCCATGAGCAAGGGATAGCTTTTCATTTTCAGATATCCTCTTCAATCTCCTTTCTCAGAACACTATAATTTTCAAAATAGATCTTTTGCTTCCTTTGCTGTATTGATTCCAGAGTATCTCACTTTTTTGTTGCTGTTGTGAGGAATGTGGTTTCCCTAATTTCTCTCTCAGTGAATTTCTTTTTTGATACAAAGATTTTTTTAACACTTTTACATTTGAGGAAGCAGACTCTAGAAGAGATCAAGTAAAGTGCCCAAGGTCATGTAGTAAGAGAGGCATGGTTTGAAACAAGGTTTCAATTTTCCGTATGTTCTAAAACAATAATAGTGATATTTAGAATTTTTGCTCCATATTTTAACCAGAGCGCCCTCAATAATACCTTTTCTAAGTGCTTGCCTCATCTTTACTATCTCCTTTGGACATGATCCCTGAGGTATTCAAAAAATTTATGAAGAGCCAGAAAGAAATATTTGAGTTTTTGTGGAACATGTGTTGGGAATGCTTCACCATGTTCAGTGGTGCTAAAGCAGCTGCACCAACAATAACATGAATAAACTAGCAGTACTCTCATAAACTTTTATTTGCTGATGCTGATTTTGCTCTCATAGAGCGTTTTCTTATCACAAAGTAGTTGTGGTTTCATTTTCTAGTTATTTAAAACATTTGAGCTCGCGAGTTGTATAAAATGAGGCCGGCCATAGTTACTGACCACTAAGCTCAGGCCCGTGGACACTCTCCTCCACCCCCAGGAAATCCCCTCCTGCCCGAGAGCCCAGGTTTTTTTCTGCAGAGTGGTTTTTCTGTGTCATGAGTCACTTTCAAAGCCAGAAGCTATAGACTAATAATCCATGTGCTCATCTTCTAGGTCTCGACGTTCTGTCATTTGCCTACTCTTGACACTTTTTGAGAATGTAAGGAAGTTTATTCTCATTCTTTGCTGCCTATTTATTCACAATTCCCATTTTTAAAAGTTGCTACTTAACACCCTCTTTCAGCTAGAATTCTCCTTTTCCAAAGGACCTTTGACAAGGCCGGGCATAGTGGTGCACACCTGTGATCTCAGCACTCAGGAGGCTGAAGCAGGAGGATGGTTGTGAGTTCGAGGCCAGCCTGAACTGCATAGGAAGACTCTATCTCAAAAAGACCAAAAACAAAACAAAACAAAGGACCCTTGATACGCTAACTCTTCTCCAGCATGTCTCATATACAAAGATTTCAGTTTTCTTTCCCATGTCTTTTTCCTCCATATTACATTTCAGTTTTTATAATACAATTACTGTGTTTGGATAATGTGATCAATAGTGCCTTTTCCTCTATACTAACAATATTTGGGTGAAGATGATAGTGGCTACTTCTTTGCATTTATTCATGCTGATTTATCAACTCAGACGTTTTTCTAAAGCTGGGACTGCTACCCCAGAAGTTGTGTATATTATGAAGACTGTTTATCAACATTCCAAAATAACTTTAAAAAGAATTTTGTCAATAAAACTGTTGGAGTAATGTGATAAATTTTCCATATAGGAAAATTAATACTACATATTAGCCATTTAAAAGTGTGCCTTTGAAATTAGTAGGTAAAATAGTATGGAATCTTGGCCTGATAGCATACAACTATAATCCCAGCACTTGGGAGGCTGAGGCAACAGGATCACTATGAATTGGAGGCCAAGCTGCACTACAAAGTGAGTTCAAAGCCAGCCTGATTTAATTTGCCTTTTTGACTTTACTAATATTTCATGTAACAAGCTGACTGATTGTACTTAGAGATGTGACTACCAGTCATCTTGATACTCAAGAAAGGAATAGGGTTATTCAGAATAAATTTAAATTTCATCTTTGACCTGAAAAAGTCAAATGGGTTTCAGAGATTTAAATTCATGCCCACTTTTCAGGTGAGAAACAGAATTTTTTTCTTTTTACTTCATGTATCATTCTGTTCCTTGACTGCCCCCCCCAATCAGAATAACTAATCATCTATTGAATTGTACATTTCTGACTGCTTTGACCAGTCTAGTCAAATCATATAACTGTTTTAAATTTCAGAATTGAGTGAAGGTTTTTATTATTCTGTTCCTATACTTAGAAATATAGGTCCCAGATTGGTATGTCCAACTGTACCTTTTGCGGTTTGTTACTAACTTTTTAAATTTAAATTGTATTAAAGAGAAAAATTTTTAAAGAATTAGAGAACTTTTTTTGTCTTTAGTTTATTACCTTCCACTAGTCCCCTTTTCAAAGAAAAAAAAAGTTTGAATTCACTGAATCGGAAAAAGCAAGTCAGGGCTGAGGATATAGCTCAGCGACAAAAATGCCTGCCTGGCAAGCTCAAGGTCCTGAGTTCAATTCCCAATACACACACAAAAAAAAGCAAATCAAAGAGAGTTTCAGGTAAGATGGGAAAAGTGATTGAAGGAAATGAATGCATAATTTTTCAGTGAATAAAACTGTAGGTGTCATATCAAATAGGCAAGTTTACACGCTGGTGTTTAGAAAATGACTAAAATGTTAAATATCAAGTTACACTAATCTGCTTTAAATCATACCATGTTCAGAGTTCTGTGTAGGGTGTGGTTTTCTTTTGTCTTTTTAAGGATAGTTTGTAATAGTGAGAACTGTCCCTCATGTTAGTGACCTCCATATGTACAAACTGAAACGGTAAACCGTGGACACTGGAAAGCACCACTGTGACATAGAATATGAACATCTGAGCAATATATTAATGTGAACGTAGAAGGAGGTAGGATGACATGACTGCGGGGTTCATCTTCCAACTCCAGGCTCAGCTTTGGAGATTCCTGTCAGTGGGCAGCTGTTCAGAGCTTGGAAAACACTGTACATTTCTGTTCACACCAGAATTATTATTTGTAGCTTACTCAGCTTGGCAATTGCTTACTATTTAGTGGATTGATAACATGGCATAATATATTTATATAGTTTGAAACTACTCATTTCTACATGCTATTTTTAAAAAATCATCTACTAGATGAAACAATAAAAATACCTGTGCTAAAATTTTGGAGTTTAGGTCCTTTAAAAGAAAAGAATTATTAATCATTGGCTATGTCTACGAAGAAAGTGATTTTGATTTACTTAGGTAATGCTGCAGTTGGTGGAAATGATAAACACTTAAAATGTTAACACCCTGTGAATGTATTGGATTTAAGAGAATAAACATTTTGTTAAAAAGAAAAAAAAGCCAGCGTGAAGTGCACAGTGAAACCTTGTCTCAAAAAGTAAAAAACAAAAAAATCTACAGGTTAAAATTGCTAATGGTTAAACTTTGTTCTAACATACATTTTTCAATTATATTTTGAAAGTGGAATCTCTTTGAATTTCATATTATAGAAACTTTTACTCATTTTTGCTGCTCTGCAGTTTTCTAGCTTGAGTGTAAACTTAGAACATCATTAACATTATATATTTACTTGTACATTACCTGCACTTTGTAGTATTTTGTGTTTTTGTTTAAATGGTTACTTGAAACAAGTGACTCTCTTGTTCATTAATACTATTTATTAAGCATATTTTGTTTCCTTATTGGTTTGAAATGTAACTTTAACTAATAATACAAGCATCATTTTATACTCTGTTCTGTTGATATTTGCAATACTTTTGCCACACCTTTCATATATCATAAATTGCAATATATTCAAATATGTAAGAGGAACTCTCTACACTATTTTGCTGTATAAAATAATTTGAAGTTCATATGGCCTTAACTGGTGTCAAGAAAGGGAACCATATCAAAGTCTGAATTTCAATTTCCTGTTTTGATGTCTTAGAGCAAGCTCATTACACTTCTTAACCTTCATAATATCTGCATACTAGGCCAGTCAAGGTCAGGTACCTAAGTTTGCCCATCTGTGACTACTCTATACTTTCCTAGACCGGGCACATATTCCAGGCCCCTAATTTTCTGGGTGTCTTAGCTTGCTACACCTGGATGCCTTAGACTTTTATGGCTTAAATCGAGAATGTCCCAAATCCTCATGCATGGAACTCGATTGGGTAATGGGAGCCCTGAGAGAAGGTAGGGCCTCTTCAGAAGCGGAGGGTCTCTGGGGGCCTCCCTCCCCCACGCCTCTCCCCTCTGCTTTCTAATTGCCCTGACATGACCAACTTTCTTCTGTCTGGCCCTTCTGCATGTTATTTCTCTATTGGAAGCAGCAAACCGTGGACTGAAAATATGAACCAAAATAAGCTTTAAATTGTTGGTGTCCTGTATTGTGTCCCAGGCAAGAAAGTGACTAAGATGGACTGCATAACGGATAATCAATGTAAATTTGTTGCTCACAGCTCTAGAAGCTAGGTAGGTCAAGGTCAAGGTGCCAGCATATTTAGTGTCTGGTGAAGTCTTCTCTGTTTCTGGGATGGCACCATTTGCTCAACCTTAGTTGGTCTGATGCAGCAGAAGTGGCAGATGGCTCCCCCAAGTCTCTTTTACAAGGGTACCAATATAACGACCCAATTAACACCTAAAGTCCCCAGTTTAATTTCCACAAAAATAGGTATTACTGGGTGTCAGTGAAGATTTTGGAGACACAAGCATTCCAGACCGTGGTTGGAGGTTGTGCATCACCCAAGCCAAACAGCATTTAAATAAGCAGTAGTGGGCAGAATGGTTCTAAATTCTCTTAACCTCAATTATAAGTGGTTTTGGCTTTTACTTTGATTGTTACTTCACCCGTCTCCAGATGTCATGTTCTCAGCCAAGTCTTCCACAACAGCAAAGGTAAGACAGAAGCTAGACAGGGCGGGTACACCTTAATCACACCCTGGGGGCACTCTCTGGGAGCTGTGGGTGCTGGGAGGCTGAGTTACAGCACAGCCTGGGTGCCTCAGGGAGACCCTGTCCCAAAATGTCAAAAATATGACAAAAAGAGAAGTGGGGAAAAAATAAAGAGGCAATCATTCCGTAATACTTGACTACTTCCTCATACAAACGTACTCACTCTGATTTCTGTTTTTGCTTACCCATCTTGTTTTTAAGGAAAAAATTCACATACTTTAAATGATGTGAATATTTAAGTTTATTTACCATAAAATCAGTAGTTAAAGTAAAATTATACTTAAATATAAATATGTTTTAAACAGTCTCATTACAGAGCAAGATTAGAACTCTTTAAAGGTTAAATGTCACACGAAGTAAACTCTTGGGGGTTACCATTGTATCTATTGGATGTGAAGCAATAATACAGGCTCATTAAGTGTAGTTAAACTGAACTGAATTCTCATTATCAAGTCACTCTTCTCCTTGATCTTTTCACACACAAAGAATTGCCTGTGTAAATATATAATAAATATTTTCCTGTACCTATGAAATATAAACTTAGTTGTCTAATAAGTATTCATTTTCATAGACAAAAAATGTTGTACAGGGTAAGTCTCATTTTTTTAAGACTTAAATTAAGTATCACCTCCTTTCCATTCTCTCTCTGTACCCATTTTCCCTCAAAATCTTTCTTGATGCGTTCAGGCTTAGATGTCCTTTCTCTATATTTTTTAATACTTTTTTATACGTTCATCCTGGCATGCATCATCTTGCATATTTTGTATAATTACCTAGTTGTGACTGTCACCTCTTCTAGATTATTAATGTAACAGAGATTATAAATTTAATTGTCATAAATATTTGTTAAGGAATAAATGTCTGTGCCATATGCTTGATTTCTGGCCAACAGAGGCTAGGACTCAGGGGGATAGGTGATTTCCCAATGAATTTCACATTTGAAATCTCTTTTTAAACTGAGATATTTATAGACCTTAATAAACAGCTGAAGCATGAATATCCTACCAGGCATATTTTCCAATCATCTTTTAAAAGAATAGCGATCAATTTCCTTCGTGTATAATGTCTAAAGTCCATGTATTCCTAGCAGAAACCAGTACCCTGGTCTGATGGCACCTGGGCATGTGGGGAAAGGTGGTCTAGAACGGCAACCAGAAGGCATTGTTTAGAATCTAATGGACCTAAAGCCAACTGAGGTGTAGATTCTTGTCTATACAGAGACATCATATATCATAAGGATGAAAATCATTTAGAAATTTTCATGCTCTTTCTCAATATATAAATGTTAGTTACCATGGCAACAGCTGATATGGAGTCACTTATTCTATTTTTATCACAAGAAAAATAAGCAGAAGCTAAAATGCTTTATAATAAAAATTTCCACAGATTTTAAGTGAATATTTAGGTGATCGTCTAAAATATTTGAAAGAATATGTTAAGATGAGAGTTTAAGATTCTTAAAAACGTCATTGAACTATTTGTAAAAACCATCTAGAAGTATATATTTCTAAATAATATGAAACCATCCATCGTGGGGAGAATGCTATTTTCATTTTATTGTTTGGATATGAAATGGAGTTGAATTTATTTTAAGGGAACAATATCTAAAATTTAGGAATGTGATATTATTCCTTGAATAGTGAATATATATATATGATTCAATCATGACTGGGTTTGCTTTATATTTTTAAATAAGTAAGCAAGCAATGGCAAAATGTACCTCATTATAAAAGCATTAACTCTGGGGTATGAGTTGAGTTTTAGGCCTTCGTCTCTTTGCTGGGATGGGGTTAGGAAGCGGTGTGGGGTCAAGGGTTTGGGTAGTCAGGGTGGAGCTCTCATCAATGGTCAGTGCCTCTCCCTCAGGAGTGAGCTCTGCTCTGGCAGGGGTGGGCTAGTTACCATGAAAGTGGGTCTTATATTAGTTACTTTCCTATCACTGGGATAAAAGATCTGATGCCCATAGTTCAAGGAGGAGAAGTTTTGGCTCATGATCTTAGAGGATTTAGTCCATGGGTTGGCAGCACCAAGGCAGGAATGGCATGGGGGAGGGGCCTGGCAGGAGACAATTTCTGCATCCATGGCAGTCAGGAAAGAGAGAAAAAGAGAGGGATACAAGAAAGAGA
>PVLD010030012.1:0-17349 GCA_004027595.1 Dinomys branickii
AAAAAAAAAAAAAAAAAAAAAAAAAAGTGAATTCAAGGTTATCCTGAACTGAACTGTGAGACCCTGTCTCAAAGAGACCAAAAAAAAAAAAAATTAAAAAATTTTTTCATGTGATTAAAACTGTTATTGCTGATTATTTTCTTCAAGTGATAATGAATTAAAATTTTTGTTTTGTTTGTGTTGTTTGTCTTTTGAGACAGGGTTCAGGCTGACCCTGAGTTCAGTTTGTAGCTCAGGCTGATTTTGAACTCACAATGATCCTGCCTCAGCCTCCTGAGTGCTGGGATTACAGGCATGAACCACATCCTGACCCTACCCCTGTGGAATTAAAATTTTTGAGAGAATAAGGAAAATGCTGGCATGCTGAAGATGAAAGTTCAAAATAGACATTTTCATAGAAAAATTTCCTCTAATAGTTTATAGATAATTATTTAGTTTTTGTCAACATGTGGACTAGCTCAGTTTATTTCTATTTGTCCATCTAACATATTTTAATATATTTCTGTAGTTTTATCTTGTGCTTGTACATCTAGTGTTGGACTTCTTCAATATGGTCTTTTAACATTTTGCAATGGATGTATCACTGTGAGGGCCACAAATGATGTAAAGTTTATAATCACAATTACATGGCATATTTGTATATATTAAGAGAGGGAAGTACTCTGTGGTAGAATATTTTAGTCATTCCAGGCTTTTGTTGGTACTTTAATTTTCCAGCATGCCATGATGTTGTATGCAATAAAGTTAATTGTATGACGTCCATCAGAGTCTCTGCTCATTCCTTTTTAGTCTTCAGTTTTGTCCTTATCCAGTGACAGGATTCCATGATGTTTGTTCTCTCGATTTTGTTGTAATGGATTACATGAATTATTCAGTAATGCCTTTGATACTTTAAGAATTTTGTCCGCGTTGTCTATGATCTACATAAATAATGAAGAATGAAATTTCCTACTTTAGTGAGTTTCGTTTTTATGTTGCTATTGTTTCTCTAACTTTTTGATGTTGTGATCTTTGTTTTTTTCTAATATGTGGTTCATTGTTTCTAATTTCTTCTGAAGCAGCCATTACTCCTCAATATTTGACCAAGCCTTGCGTTGGAATCATGCGTCTTTTAAAAATTTATGACTTAAACAAACTGTCTTTTGTTTACACTGCAGAATAATTCCATTCATGATAATTATTCTGTTTTATAATTCATGCAATTAGCACATGTCCTTAACATGTTTCAGTTATTTTCCTCCTGGAAATTCATTCTCGGGGCTGGGGATATAGCTCAGTGGAATAAGCGCTTGCCTAGCAAGCGCAGGGTCCTGAGTTCGATCCCCAGTACCACAAAAAAAAAAAAAAGAAATTCATTCTCTTTTGCTATAAACCTGTTGTATTTGAAGAAATACTTGTTATGATTTCGAGAAGCCATTGTACTATGTTGTTGTTAGATAAAATATGTAGTAATCAGTCAATCCCAAGGAAGCATGCTATTGTTTTTTTTGTTGTTGTTGTTAATTTTAACTGTTCCATTATGCAGTTTTACTCCTTCAGCTATCAATTAGTGATGGAATTGTTTTACCATCTTTAGACAACTGTAAATCAAAGACATTTCTCTTCCTATTCATGTTTTGCCTTATGTAATTTGATGCTCTGTTGTATGTAATATTGTTGCAGTCAGGTCTTTTAAGGTGATACCTTGGGCTGGGGATATAGCTCAGTGGAGTAAGCGCTTGCCTAGCAAGCGCAGGGTCCTGAGTTCGATCCCCAGTACCGCAAAAAAAAAAAAAAAAAAAAAAAAAACGGTGATACCTTGAATAGAGAACAAATAATGTATAGAATAGTTTTACTATATCCACCCAAGAGTGTCAAATACAGGGATGTTCAACAGATCTGTCCATGCTGGGCATGGTGTCACATGCCTGTAATCCCTGAATTTAGGACACTGAAGCAGGAGGATTGCTGTGAGTTCAAGGCCAGCATGGGCTACAAAGTGAGCTCAGGGCCAGCCTGAACTACATAACAAGACCATGTCTCCAAGAACCAAAACAAAAAAGAGAGAGAGAGAGAGAGAGAAATCTGTCCATGTGCTATAGCCTCAAAGAATCCAGCTAAGGGCCTGGATCCCATGACAGTGTTCTGCACAAGTCCCATTCAAGACCTAGATCCCATTCCAAATCCTCCATGAGTCCAGCTGGAGGCCTAGAGCCCACAACCACGTCTCATGTAAGTCTGTATCAAGGATCTACACTGGGAAGGCCGAAAAGTCAGTGGTGGAAGCTAGAAAATCTGTAGCACAAGGGTGAAGGATCTGTGCCACCAGGCTGGTGGATTGATACTAGGAAGTGATTTTAAAGGTAAGGACCAGAGTTCTGAAGAGAACAGCAGCCATCCTTAGCAACAGTGAGGACACAAACCATGTGATGATGAGAAGAGTTGTGTTCATGTGAGGAAAACCAGCAGGACGAGCTTCTCCAGTAACAGCATGCCATGTTCCCCTCCAGTTCTCCTTTTACGTTCTTGGCAGCAATCCTCAGGTGGGCCTTCTGTACCCAGAAGCACACTGGCTCAGTTCACCTGGGTGTTCTAAGTTGACCATAGTTAATCCATGAAAAGAGATATCAAGGTCTGTTCTTTGTAGAGAACTGTCCTTGATATCATGATCTGATCATGAGGTGTCTTGAGGACCTTTGAACAATGTCACATTAGCACAGCTTCCTCACCTTTTGTTGAACCATTGTTAGACCAGTGTGTCTGTTGACAGAGATTTCTAGGTAGTCTACCCTCATCAGTGTCAAAATAATAACCAGTTCTGTCTAAGTGGGCACAGCACCGGGACCATAACTCAGATGTGTGGAGATTGTTGAACTCTGATGTCTCTTCTTTCTCTGACAGTCCAGATGTCTTTCTGAGGGGCCATGTGGAGTTTGACCACTGCTTGCCGAGAGTCTTTGTGTTTCTTGTTTGTAACTGTGGTGCTTTGTTTATTGTTGCCCATGGTGTGAATGTTGTCTCTTTTAAATATATAAATGCAGACAGATATAGATTAATGTGTACTTTCTTAATGGTGATTTTGTGTCTAATATTTTGCAATAACCTTTATTTTCATAATTGTTGGCTAGACTTAACACTAATAATGTAAGTAACCTTGGAATATTCAGAGAGTGAAAGAATATTTTTCCCTTGCCTTGGGCAGTCCTTGAGAGCATGTAAGTGATTGATACCTGACTCAACTGTCTCTTGCTCATGGATGACCACTCTCTCACTTTGGTGATTTTTCCTAAGTTTATACCATGTGTGACTTTCTATAAAAAAATGTTCTTCTGCTTTCCTCCTTGGAATTTTCAGCAAGTGATTATTATACATTTGTTAAGAGAACGATGTTGAGAAGGATTTTTTCTTTCACAAGTGTTGATATGTGACTCAAGAGTCAAGTGTTTTTTTTCTCCCTATGAGTGGTCGTGGGATGCAGGATTTTTCAAGTTTACTTGAAAAATCTCACATTTCTGTCCACGAGTAATAGCACAGTGTATGTTCTGCTCATTGGAAAGAAGCTGCTGGTTTGTGTGTGTTGGTAAACTCTCAAGTAAAAGAAAGGAATGTAGAGTGTCGCAGTTGTTCCTCCACTCTCCTTTAAGTCTCTGTCCTTATTGTGTTTTTCCACTTTTCCATTTTCTTTAGCTATTTTTAAAATATGTTTGGTTCTTGTTATTTACTCAGTGTTTTTGTTTGAGTTAGATGTGTTGTGGTTATTCTTCTGTAGATTTTTGTTCATTGATTTTTACTCCCTGTAGAAAACATTGATACTGTGCACACATGACATTTATTGCTGCCTTGCTTCTATCTCTTCTTTTTCATTTATTTCAATTTATCCTTCTAATTTTAAGGGTTACTTGATTTTTTTCTGGAGAAAAATTTTTGGCACGTTTCAAAAGTTATTTCACTATGAGTTCTCAAGCATTCAAGGTTATCTTTCACATTTGAATATGTAACATATATCGCAGATAGAGAAAAAAGCTGTATACAATCCAGGTTCACAAACACATACCTGTTTCTCACTAAGCATAAGTGAAAGAGAATATGATTTCTTCCAGAGATGTATACCACTGGCTTTGTCAACGATCAATATTCTACATAATTGTCAACTCACTGAGTTGTGTGTTCCATTCTTGAAATCTATTTGTCATTTTCTCTAGTGATGGTACTGTCTCATGAACTATGAAATTTCAATGTTTTTTATTTATATTATGGAAGCTATTAACTTTTTTAGAAAATACTGAATGTTGTTAGAGTTTTATTATATTGTATAGGTATAACTTTTAAACAAATAAAACTTGTCTTTGTTTCTGGGAGTTTGAGTCAGGGTCTGTCTCTGAATTTCACACACCTGTGTAACTGAGTCTATCCTCCACATCAAGGCAGTTCTCCAGCATCACTGTCCCAAGAGCTCTGGCTGCAGGCATGTATCACCATACCTTGTGATATATTGGGTTTCCATGCATATAGTAGATTTTCTTCAACTTCTTCTCAGACCACCGTAGAATTTCTTATCTCTGAGTGGCAGGTGACACTGAGCTGTAAGATAGTTTGCAGCCTTGGCCTGTTTTCATTGTTCATAGACTTTTCCAATAAAACATTTTCTATGAATATTTTAGTTCATATTTATATACCATATTTGATGTTCAATTATGTTTCTTTCTATGAAGCCAAATTGAAGCTCCAGAGTGCTGCTTAAGTGCATCAAGGAAATACTTGATGACATCAAAATGAGATTTGAAACGAGATTTTACCCATGGCCTATAAGTGTGATTCATTAGATATTCATGTGCCCCTGTGCTTTCCGGATGGTGGTTTTGTAGGCTGCCACTGTGAGCTCTGTTTTACAGGCAGCGCAAAGATACCCCTTCAGTAACCCAGCAAAAGAACCAATGCTCCTAATCTGCTGATTGGTGAACTGCGGTCTAGTATCATAATTGCTGTCTCAAGAAAATGTGGCTATGCATGGAATTAATGACCAAGGTATGGAACTAAGATTTGAACAATACAGCCTCCTTTTAGCTGGTTTGCTTTTTTTTGTTTGTTTGTTTGTTTTGTTTTGTTTTGTTTTGTATTATTGAGACAGGCTCTTCCTCCATTTAGTTCAGGCTATACTTGAAGTAACAGTGGAGCCCACACTGGTCTTGAACTTACGGCAATCCTCCTGCCTCAGCCTCCCAAGTGCTAGGATTACAGCTATGCACCACCACACTAGGCTCTCAACTGAGATATTTATGAGAGGAGTTAAGACATCCTAGGCTATTAGTCTCAACCTATCCTTGATAAATGTGTGTATGATCACTTAGGAGGCAGTAACCTTTGAGGATGTGGCTGTGAACTTCACCAAGGAGGAGTGGGCTTTGCTGAATTCATCCCAAAGGGAGCTCTACAGAGATGTGATGGGGGAAACCTTGAGGCACGTGGCTGCCATAGGTAAGCATGACATCTCTTTCTGATTTGTAATATCAGAGAATATTGTCTGTTTCTCATAAGTGCTGTTTCATTACAAAGAATGTGAAAACATTTTGAACAATAGCTGAAGCCTGAATCTAATTGAAATCTACTAATGTTTATGTATAAATATAATTAGTCTTTATATTTCTATGTCTACAATTCAGGAAGAGCTGGGGCTAACGAAGAGGGTGAAAGAGAACAAAGAAATTACTGGAGAAGTCCAAGGTAATTTGCACTGAGAAGGGAAAAGTATGTTCC
Source organism: Dinomys branickii (assembly GCA_004027595.1). Lineage (NCBI taxonomy): Eukaryota > Metazoa > Chordata > Mammalia > Rodentia > Dinomyidae > Dinomys > Dinomys branickii. The sequence goes on from PVLD010030012.1 coordinate 5,734, forward strand.
TTATGCTCAGTGTATGAGCAGAAACCTGACAACCAAAGAAAGGAGATCAAGTTCAATTTAATGTCAAAATGTTCTCTAAGGATGTATACAGCTTCATTATGTATACTCTGACAATTGAATCATGAAAATGTATGAGAATCCATTTGGGTATCATACATAGATATATATAAAAAGATCAAACTTTGAGTTTTGATAGGAAATTGCCTTTATTAACTCCATGTGTATATATTGATTATAACATACAATATCCAAAAATTGCTAACCTTGAAGCAGTTATTTGAAGTACAAATTAATGGTAGTGTTTCTGTATGTGTTTTCAAGACTTGCTCCAGGAAATTGAGTTCATTTGGATTGAATCTTCTTAGAGAATTGGTGGAATTTTGATTACAGCCACTATGATAATCAGTATACAGATGTCTCTAAATGTTAATTGAGACATGCTTCTGGATATATTCTCTAAAGCCTCAAAATGATCATATCATATGGACACATTCATACCCATACTCAAGGAAGGTCAATTTATGAGCAGTTAGCCATGAATCACCTTAGATATCTACACTGTACTCATGTATAAGGAACATTGTTGATAGGCTCTGTGTGAATGCGTTCTTGTAAACCTAGCATGCTGGGAAGCAGGTGTTGCAGAACGGCAAGTTGCATCTGACCCACTTAATCATCATTGAAAATCTCTTAAAATTACAAATAAAAAGGTGCAGATTTTTTCCTAAGACCTGAGTTTCATTCTCAGCACTGAAAAGAACAAGAGAATAACAAGATAATAAAATAATAAAAGAGCAAGAACAAACCGAAAAGTTAAATTGTATCATGTCATTTGCCAGAGTAATAGATGGGTCTCCTCCCACAGTGCTGAGAGAAATAGCTCTCATGTGAGAAACCAAAATAGAAATGAAGACAGTACAGTAAAGAAAGCTGATAGAGAAAGGACAGGGTGATTGTTTGGAGATGAGGAAGCCAAACTGGTTAAGGGGGAAAATGTCGTTAAATAGAGAAGGGGAGTGTGATGAGGGGAGATCAAAATGACCACTATGTGATACTCGTAACCAAATGCTGAAAATGAAGCTAAACTTTCTGTATTTCAAAATATACCAACTTTAAAATTCCCGAATGAATACTCCTGTTTTGGGAATGGCGATTTTCAACGTATCTTTCAAGGCATTGTTAATTCATTGTCCACATTTCTTAGCAGGCAGCAAAACAGAGTTTGTTTTGGAAAGTCATTAATTTGATAACCCTTTTAATTGTGACTTCTTTTCCTTTACAGAAATGAAGAGTTAGGGAAATGCTCTCAATATAAAGGTTGGAATCAATATGAAGAAATATTTCTTTGTAGTTCAAATGCTACTGTGGGTGTAAACTAATTAGACACACACGGTAATGATCAGATCCATCAAAACAACTGTAGTGGAGGGAAATCCTATGCATGTACACAGTGTGGGAAAGCTTTGACTACACGTGCACATTGTAAAATACATGAAAGAGCCCACACTGGAGAGAAGCCCTATGGATGTCAGCAGTGTGGGAAAGCTTTCAGCACCCATGTATCTTGTCAAATGCATGAAAGACTTCACACTGGACAGAAACCCTATGTATGTAAACAATGTGGTAAAGCTTTCAACACCCAAATAAATTGTCACATGCATGAAAGACTTCACACCAGAAAGAAACTCTATGTATGTAAACAATGTGGTAAAGCCTTTAGCACCTGTAGAAATTGTCGAATGCATGAAAGACTTCACACTGGAGAGAAACCCTATGCATGTAAACACTGTGGGAAAAGGTTCAGCACAAAACGTCACTGTAAAACACATGAAAGAGTTCACACTGGGGAGAAACCCTATGCCTGTAAGCAATGTGGGAAAGCTTTCAGCACAAATGCTCATTGTCAAATTCATGAAAGAACTCACACTGGGGAGAAACCCTATGTATGTAAACAATGTGGGAAAGCTTTCACCACACATGACTATTGTAAAATTCATGAAAGAATTCATACTGGGGAGCAACCCTATCTATGTAAGCAATGTGGGAAAAGTTTCAACAGGTCCGAGGCTTTGAAAATACATGAAACAATTCACACAGGGGAGAAACGCTATGCATGTAAGCAGTGTGGGAAAGGTTTCAATAGGTGGCATGATTGCAAAATACATGAAAGAATTCATACAGGGGAGAAACCCTATGTATGTGAGCACTGTGGGAAAGCTTTCAGCACACGCAGGTACTGTCAAACACATGAGCGACTTCACAAAGGGGAGAAGCCCTATGTATGTAAGCACTGTGGGAAAGATTTCAGCATACAGAGATATTGCCGACAACATGAAAAAATTCACAGTGCAGAGAAACCCTATGTGTGTAAACAATGTCAGAAAGGTTTTACCACAAATCAACATTTGCACACACATGAAAGGATTCACAGTGATAAATACAGTGTATGTAAGCAATGTGGGAAAGCTTTCAGCAGAAACAGTCATTGTCGTATTCATGAAAGAACTCACACAGGGGAGAAACTGTATGTATGTAAACAATGTGGGAAAGCTTTCAGCACACATGGATATTGTAAAATTCATGAAAGAATTCACACTGGGGAGCAACCCTATCTATGTAAACAATGTGGGAAAAGTTTCAGCAAGTACCATGCTTTTAAAATACATGAAAAAATTCACACAGGGGAGAAACCCTATGTATGTAAGCACTGTGGGAAAGCTTTTAGCACACACAAACTTTGTCAAACGCATGAAAGAATTCACATGCAAGAAACCCTATGTATGTAAGCACTGTGGGAAAGATTTCAGCACACACAGATCTAGTCAAACACATGAAAGAATTCATAAGGGAGAAACCCTGTGTATGTAAGCACTGTGGGAAAGCTTTCACCACACAGGTATTCTCGACAACATGAAAAAATTCACAATGGAGAAAAACTATGTATATAAACAATGTGGGAAATCTTTTCCTACAATCTCTCATTTGCAAACACATGAGAGAATTCATGCTGGGAAGAAGTCATGTATGTAAGGAATGTGGGGATGCTTTCACAAGCTACAGTGAATGTAAAGTACATGAAAGAACACTGGGGATTCATCCTATGTATGTAAACAATGTACAAATATTTTGTGCACACATAATACCTCACATATAGGAAAGAACATCCTGGGCAGAAATCTTAAGCATTTGAGTAATGCGGGAAAGGTGCTAGTCCACACCCATCATTTAGTACATGAAAGAAGTCTCACTGCAGAAAAAGTTTTATACATTCAACTTAAATTTGAAAATACTGAAAATTATTCAAATAATGGAAACCTTATGAAATAATGCATAGTATTTGATGCCAGTATGGCTTGAGAGATTTTGCAAAAAGAAAGTTCCCCCGTGGGGCTGTCCTAAAGCACGTGCACAGTGCGGTTTTCAGTAAATCACTTATACATATCCATATTGTGTATTTGTAGGGTTTAATATGAAAATATTTACATAATGCATCTTTCAATGTCTGTGCAATACATAGTGTCTTAATTAAACATGTTGAATTGGAAAATGTGCTTTTTAGTTTGAAGTATGGTTATGTTGTATGGACTTAATGTTTTCCCTTCAACATTGGGAGATACAGGCCATATTGCATAGTTTGCTTTCATAGTGGAGCCAATATTATCATTTTGATAAATGTTTTTGTTTTGTTACCATCAAAATTCTGTTTTTCATGTGTATATTACAATGGCTTTTAATATAGTGTTTTTTTTTACCATATTTACCAAAAATAAACCATACTGCAAGCCTCCTGTACAAATGAAAAGATAAACACTTCTAACATTCAATGGCACTTAGGAAAAATCAAGTCCAAAATTAAGCAGGGCAGACATTAAGCTCTCTAGGTACATGTCCCATATGTGATGTAATCTGTGGGAAGATGGGGACTCCAAAGAGTTGGGTGGCTCCACCCCTTGGTATTTCCAGTGGTTGTAGCAGCCATGGCTTCTCTCTTGAGCTAGCTTTGATCCCTCCTTCCAGGTTTCCTCAGATGATCCATGTTGCAGTTTGTACCAACCTTGTTGGGTCTGCACTGCATCCTTGGCTTTACACTCAGTTTTACCTACTGCCCTCCCAGGGGCACACTGCTTGGCTGCCAGCCCTTGTGAAATCAGTGTGAAGGCATCCTTAAGCCTATCCATCTTGCATTCTGCATGTGCCTTAAGCCAGTACTATGTGGGTTTTACTAAGTTTTGTTTCCACCTGAGAAGTAGCCATGCTTTTCTCTGTCTTGGCTGTAGGGATCAAGTGCACAAATCACTGGGGACTGTGATTCTGATTCTGAGGAACAGATTTCCTATGCTGACCCATTCAGTAACATGGGGCAGGTACCACCATTATGAAACATCGTGCTCTGTGGCGTTCTCAAAGCAGTCTTTCACTTTGCAGTTTTGAGGCTCAAAGGTGGTGACTTGCTGCTGCTTTTTATGTCTTCAGGATATATTTCCTATTGTCTTGCTCTTTGGCCATCAAGATCTCAACTCCATCTTCATAGTCCACAGCATTACTGGCACTTCCTTCCTTGTCAAACTCACATTGGAAGTCATTCAGCTGTGATCTCTGCTGGATTTGCAACAAGAAACTGACCAAAAGCCACAACAATACCCATGCCACTATTTAAACATTTGATTCTTGAAATTTCTTGTGTGAGATTAACCCTTTGCCTTTAATATCAGTCTTAGGCACATTCTCTGGATATGAGCAAATGCTGACAAACGTTTTGTCGAATCATAACCCATCAGCTGGACGCCAACAACAGCCAGTGCAGTCCTTCCTAACCGAAACCTCCCAAGCCTGGTGCCTAGTGGCAGAATTTCTATCAGCCATGTGGTTTCTGAGCTCTGAGCGGGATCTCCCTTATAGAACAGCCTAAGGCATTTGAGCACTACTCTCAGGCAGCATATGAAATCCTTTCCAAACTTTGCAAAACTATTCCCAAAGGTTGTTGAACGACTTGGTCAGGTATATTCAAAAGAATGATTCCATTTTGGTACCAAATTCTGTCTGAGGCACATTTTCCTCATTGCTGGGACAAAGTACCTGACACCTCAAGGTGAGGAAGGCAAGGTTTATTTATGTCACATTTTGTGGAGGATTCAGTCTATAATCACCTGGCTCTAAGACAGGGAGGCCCGGCCCAGGGGAACCGTTAATGGCGGAAGAGAGCAGGAGCAACAGGAGCAAAAGTGGGAGGGGCTATGCCCCTTTTCCTCCCTTCTGTTGTATGCAAGCCACCTGCGCTGGGTTGGGTGTCGCAGTCAACTCATCTTCTTGCCCTCTTAAAAATTTATTTTACACAGAATAAAAAAAAAAATAGCAAAATAGCAATAATGTAGACAAAAACAAAATGAAGAAGAAACAAAATGGTACAAAGTTTGAGAACAAAAGGGTTGTTATATTACACATTGTTATCTTCAAGCAAGTTGGTCCAATTACCAGACGTAAGAATGTACGATTGATCAAATCATTAAAGAGAATGAGAAATAAAAAAATCATTAGAAATGATATAGAGTTTCAAGACAAGATGATAGGAATTCACCAGTGGTTGTTACATTCCATGTTGTCTTCAAATTAGTTGTTCTGATTACCAAATATAAGCATTGAAAATTGGCTGCTACAGTGCTGAGAAGATGGTGGCTCACAGTGCTGTTGCTGTGGTGCCCGAGTAAGTTTCTGCCCTACGTGCTACACAAGTGGAGCTCCCCGTCTACCCGCTTTCCCAAGGACATTTAACTGGATAAACAAAATGAGTAGTCTTCAAGCTAGTCTTCAGCAAGCAACTCCTCCCTCTTTCTCTGATGAATCACTTGAAGCTAAAGAAATTGAATAATATCCCCCCACCCCCCAGTTTCCATAGCTGGGGATAGACTGAAATCCATGTGTGTTTCCTAAAGTCCACGGCATTAAAGTGGGTTGTCTACTCCACATGAGAGATGTAACTCCCTAAAGGGTTTCTGTGCACTCAAGCTGAACCTGCTGTAGCATTCCCACTTCCAAGATCATTGAGTGGTTAGACATTTTGAATGGGAATGACTTCCTTCTTTTCCAATCAAGAAGAGACGTGCTGTAGTGTGTTATTCTTTTCTGTCAGAATGTCACACAGACTATGCAATGAAGAGCGGTGTTATGGTTGATACATTGTGTCAACTTGGGGAGTCTAGAGGTTTAGCTGAGTGACTCAGGAGGAAGCTAAGGTGCTTACTTTGTATACAACCTGAGCCTGTGGAAGAGGAGGGCATGGAGATTGTGTGAGAGGTACACGCCCCCTGGGTGGGGGTAGCCTGTTTACAATGTAAGGGAGAAAAAGAGGCTGCTTGCAGCCATTCCTCCCTTTTGCTTGTTATTTTGCTGTGCTCTGCTGCCATGAACAGTTTGCCCTCTGCCATGTGCCACTCTGCCTCTGAGCCAGCCAAGTATGGACTGAAACCTCCACAAACTGTAAGCTAAATAAACCTTTCCTTCCTTCATTTTGGGTGTTGGGTATTTTGTCTCAGCAAGGAAAGAAAAGTAACCAAGGGGAAATGTACTCTACAACTTTGAAGGCTGAAAAGCCTAAGAGGAAAAACAAGGGAAGCCTCAGACCAGGAATAAATTACTCAGTTTGGATAAGGTTATTTTGTGCTGTTAATCAAATTTGTGAAAGTGTTTTTATTCTTTTTTTTTTTTCTTTTTTTTTTTGGTCTTTTTTGAGACAGAGTCTCGCTGTGCAGTTTAGACTGGCCTTGAGTTCACTTTGTAGCCCAGGCTGGTCTCAAACTCACAACAAGCCTCCTGCCTCAGCCTCGCGAATGCTGGGAACATAGGAGTGCACCTCCATGTCTGGCCTGCCAAAGTCTTTATCTGCCCCTCTAACAAGCTGAGTTAAAAATAAAAGATATTTTCCAGTTGAAAAAAAAAAAACAAGATCATGGATATACATTTAGTTGGAACTTTCATACTGAACTATATTTTGTATTGTTTTCCTCGAGATGGTCTCACTGTGTAATTGAGATTGGACTTGAACTCAAGATGGCTTTGAACTCTTGGAGATTCTCCTTCTGAGTGCTAAGGTTACAAGTCTCTGCTTCCACAGCCAGCTTGTATGCTACATTCTTGAATGCTAAGTAACCATGTGTGCGATAGAAAGAACAAGTATGTGTTGTTAGTGGAAACTCACTGTGGTTATAAGTCACCCCCTGTCATATGAAAATATCAACCCATTCATGAGAGAAAATGTGTCTGTAACCTACTAGAGGCCTCATACTAAACTCTGTCTATTAAATAGTTGCAAATGTATGAAATTTAGAGGACATTGAATCATGACTGTGACTTGAGTGAGAAGAAAGAGCACTGTCCACGGATGTCTACAGTTACCCTTGAATCTCAATGGACCTAGACAGAGAAATCTCAGCAACAGTCAGGCTCTGTTCATTGGTTTATTGTTGATGGCCTGGATAAGACCCAATCTTTGCTATGTGTCACTTCTCCTTATTTAAATAAAGGTTCTTATAACACAACACAAAAGCATGATTCATAACATGCAGTGAGCCCTTCATTGTTCTCGTTGTGGCCTGAGAAGTTTATATTTGTAATCTCATGGAAAAGCTATTTGAATTTTAGCAAGATAATTCCAACGTACCACTTCCAGTGCAATTCATGGTGAGACTGAAGGCACCAAGGCATATTTGTACCTGTGTGGAGGGAAGTGTTCTAAGTCCAGCTAGGTAATGTCTAACTGGAACAAAGGTCTCAACCCAGGGCTGAACCCAGCTTTTATTAATTCATGAAGAAAGGAGTGGCTTGAGAATGAGTGACTGCGAGAATGGTGGGAAGTGAGGGAGTTCTGTCAGCTGGGCTATGTAGGTGGTCCTAGATCGCCTCACCACTATGCAGAGAGAAGAATATGCAAGAGTAATCTGCATAATACAATTTGTGATGGTATGTAATGGTTTGGGGTTGGTGCTACAGCAGTGATGTGTAATTTTTTATGCCCTGGGATGTCATAGTCTGCTCTTTTAAGGCTTGATCCCAGCTGACAGCATGGAGCATGACTCTCCATCCTCCCTGGCTCACACGTGTGTTTGGGAGCTTTGGGGGTGGGGTAAAGAGACCTTTCACCTTGCTTTAAAGACTACACATCAGCACCCCCTGCTGCACTGATTTGCATTGCTTAAAGCCATTTTTTTTTTTCAAAAACCAACTTTAATAGATATTATTTTGTATTTATATAGTGCCTTCTTGAAGAACCTTAAATGCTTTACTGGAATTATTTCTAATTAATCCCCACAACAACCCTGTGAGGCAGGTATTAGTCCAAATTTGCAGGACAGGGAGATTGAAGCACAGAGAGGTTAAGTGACTTGCCCATACTCACATATAGTTGTACTTACACAGTTATTTCACAGAAAAGCAGGGGCCTGAGCATCTTAGCCTCCCAGCCACCAACAAACACCGCATGAGAGAATCTTTAATGAAAAGTATCTTTAAAGTATCAAGAGTAGTATCTTATGAAAATGAGGTCTTCCTACTGCCATCAAAGAGTGAAAACAACTTGGTTGATGCCTAGAAACCACAAGACCTATATAGTACATCTCCTTCCCTTGTCTTTCCCAAACATTTTGACTCCTGTGATTGGTAAAATGCCCAAGACAGAAGCCATATGACTTAGAAGTGGGAACTAATTTAGAATACTTACTTTCAGTGAATTTATAGAAATCTTTATTCCTATATAGAAAATATAGGACAGCTAGCCCAACAAACATGTACATAGTTATATAGCAATCAGCCCCATTGACAAGTTTAACCTGCCCCACATCTTAACCACAGCCAACCAACACACACTCTTACAATGCATCATAGAAGGGTTGCTTCCCTTACTTACTATATCTGTATTTTTATTTCTCTAACCCCAACTCTATATATTTAAAAAGTATATTGAGTTTCTGAAAACTTCAAAACATTTTACTGAGATCCAGCTGCACTAAGGGTAAAAAATAAGGTTAGAACCAACACTCACAGTCCCTCCCATTACTGTCATACTATGCAGCACTGTGGGGATGTGGACAATGTACCTGATGCCCTGGGAGCTCAACACAAATAAGAACTTGTGTTAACACGAAATTTAACTTGTTTTGCCTGGATGGTTTTTGAATCGCAAAAATGTACAAAACAACACAGAATTTCAACGTCTTACCTTTATGCAAATTACTTCATCTATCTTAATTTTTGCTGTGGCCTAGCTGATGTTAAAAGTAACCCTCCTTCCCTGTATCCTTTTTCTTTACAGAAGCCTGTAATAATACAACTTTAAATTCCATAACAATTTGCTTTAAACTCTTAAAATACAAGCATTTCCACCCTCTAACTTTCCCCACACTGTTCGTTGTGATTATCTGTGTAATGTTGGCAGATCAGGCAGGCTATGTGTACTCTGTACAAAGCAACTCCAGCCAGGATAAGAGAAGGTGTATCTTAAAAATCAATTTCTGAACATATTTTTGATATTTAGTAGAAACACCAAGTAATGTCATTTTCTCTCAGCACATCTGTCTAAGCAGCCCAATCAGCTATGTAACCCTGTTTAAGAACTGTTTAGGCACAAGTAGGTCAAGTCATTTCCTAAGCTAAAAGGTACAGATAATAAATGTTAATAGCAGCACAAGAAACATCACTTTTTTAACAGTTTTAGTAAAATAAGTTTCAAAACATTAAAATATTGTTCCTGTTGATAAGAAACATCCAATGCCTGGCTGCTATTTTGAAAGTAATTTTCAATTATTTTCTGCATGTTACATTTGGTCACTGTCAACTTGCTGATGCATGGAAAAATACCGACTGCAATGGTTTACATACATTTTACATTACCTATATTACTTCTTAAAACCCCTAGAAAAATGCAGAATACAAATTTTGATTTCTGAACATTCTTCCAATCAATCTGTAAAGTCACACGGAGAAGGGTGCTTTTTCTTGGGGGGGGGCATTACTGCCCTATCTAATCAAAATGTAATGTTCAGAAGGCTTTTTTGGCTACAATCTGGGTGCTAGGGTTATGATGAGTATATTATTTTGTTCAAAAGTTTAAAAAACTATATCTGAAAAGAGCATTGATGACATGAATTTTCCAAATAAGATTCAATTTGAAACATCAGAAAATTTAAGAAATCTAAAGACCAGGATATCACAACTTCACCAGAATTTCTTTTAATGATCCTAACAATGATAGGGAATTCTTTAGTTTTTATTTTACTGAAATTAAAGCTGAATAAAATAAGTGACTTATAAACTATGACAAAAGAACAAATATTTAGCCCCAGATATCACTTCCTCCTGAAAGAAAGTATTTACCTCCTCTCATTGCAGTGTTTCTCAAGATCTCTTAGCTCAGACAGAATTTAAAATTCCCTTAAATATAGAAACAAACAGATGGAGTACCTAAGCTGACAAAACTCATAAAAAGACACTAAAATTTAGTGACAGAATCATGGGCATGTCATACAATACTTAAGACTACCAGTTTTAAGTAAAATAAATGATGAAAAAATTTATAATTACAAAGCCAGTCTTTCCCCTTGGGGAAAGAAAAAGCCACTTTTGACCAATTCTTCCCTACATACATATACTGTATATTAGTATAAGCTTCTTCAGAGAAGCAAAACGTATGTGTCTTCCTCACACTGAATCCTAGTGCATTAGATTTTTACATGAGGAAGGCAACTGCAAGTGTTGGACCTAAAAGTTTTGCTTCAAAAGACACTGGATATGCTTATATACATACTGACCCTGGACATCTGTGCAGTGTGTTCAGATTCACCTCCTTACACTGCACATGCATCGAAGCATATGTTGTAATTGTTTCTACTGCGCCTGCAAGGGATTCAAATTATTACTGGTGCAATTTATAAAGAGAAAATGCATGTGAATAACTGGAAGGCTGTTTCACAAGAGGACATGGTGTCTCTGATTTCATTTCTTTGTGATATGAAACTGCACAGACAGCCTGATACTTGAGCAAATAAATCAACTACCATGATAGGAAGGGCTTGTTAATCCATTGTCTTTGCTTTATTTTGTGCAAAGTACGCTGCTGTTCTCTGAGCTTCCTGCATTTCTCTTTTCTGGAAAAAATCAGTGCTTGGTCCACTTAAAGCCAGTTAAAGGGATAAGGGAAAGTCCTAGCCAGCTCTATACATATCAATACAGGGAAATAGGGCCTGGTTTAGCTAAAATGGAGATAACTGCTCTTCCTTCAAGGAGTCATCCAGTTGGTCCTCCACAATAACAGTGATGAATTGACTGAGTGAAAGGTCATAGATAGGCTGGGTGGTAGAGTTTGACTCATTATCAAGCAGTTTGTCCTGTGAGTGGTTCTGCAGAGATTTGGAGACTCTGAAGTCCACTGTCATGGAAAGTGAATAGAATGCAAACTCAGCTTTGTTGATTATGTCATCTTTATTAAGACTTGGGTAGATATATAACATTTTGTAGTCTAAGATTTCAAGAAGTGTAATACTATGTACAGCACATTTGTGTAAACAAGTATGGATTCAGTTCTATGACCCTTAACATGTGTCTTAGTACTCTTTTTATTCAATCATTTTT
>PVLD010030013.1:0-17349 GCA_004027595.1 Dinomys branickii
GATAAACTGTCTGACTAAATTTGCATGTCTGTATATGGGTCCATACATCTACAATTCGAAGATATCAATGGATAAAGCAACAACTACTGTTGAGACCATATCACCTTGTCTATAGATTAGGTGTGATTGTACTATTTTCTATGATAATGGGTGTCTGTTTGTCAATATGTTTTTGTACTTTTATGTTTCTAAAATAAAATAAAATAAAATAAAAAAAATTTAAAAAATTAAAAAAAAAAAAGACTCAGTATTAGTAACCAAATTCAGTAGCACAGCAGAATACAAAGTGTGGAGTCAAAAATTAATACTGTTCCCATGCACCAATAACAAACTCACCAACGGAGGAATTAAAGAAACTATAACTTTAACAATAGCATCAAGTAATTTGAATTATTTAGAAATTAATCTAAGGAAGAAAGTAAAAGACATCTACAATGAAAAATTATAGTAACTTGAGAAAAGGTATTAAACAGGCCATCAGAAAGTAAAAAGATGTCCCCTGTTCCTGGAAAGGCAGAACCAGTATAGTGAAAACGGCCGTATTTCTAAAAATGTTATTCAGATTTAATATAATCCCAATCAGAATGCCAGTAGCAGATATCACATGACTAGAGAAAGAAATCCCTAAGATTCATGTGGAATTAGAAGAGATCTAGAGTAGCAAAAGCAATTACTGTTAAGAAGGGCAAGCCAGGAAAACCAAAACAAAACAAAGTGTAAAGCAAGGGGCTTGGACTTTAAGTTATACTACAACACGTTATGAAAAATGTTGAAAAAAATACTTGTGGATTAATGAAGCCGAATAAAGGAAGCAGAATCAGCTCCACACACACACTTTTCTATTTTAACTGATAAGGGAGAAACATCAATGGAGGAATAATAGCATATTTGACTAATGGTTCTGGGAAAACAGGCTCTGCATATACCAAAGATGAAACTGAGACTAGCATGCACTAAGCTAAAATCAAACTGGATCAAATATGTAAATATTAGAACAGAAACGCTAAACAGAACTGTTGAGGCTATAGGCATAGGCAAAGACTGAACAGAACCCTGCTTGCACAAGAAAAAGTAAATGGAATCAACAAGGGGGGGGGGGATCGCATAAGATTAAAGTTTCTCCACCGCAAAGGAAACCACTAGGAGAGTAAAGAGACAACTGACAGAATGGGAAATACATTTTCTAGCTGCTACTCAGAAAAACTAAATACATAGAATATATAAAGATTTTTAAAACTGAGACCCCTGAATACAAAGGTTAAAAATAATGCCAATTGGAAGTGAACAGACTCCTCTGATGCAGAAGAATATATCATCAATAAATACATGGAAAATGTTCATTGTTGCTGGCCATTGGAGGAATGCAAATTAAAACAACACTGAGAACCCATTACGTTCTATAAGAGTTGCTATAATCAAGGCATCAACCAATAATGAATTCAGGGAGAAGGAAATGCTTCATTGTTGCTAGAATGTAACCTGGTATAGCCATTTGGGAAATCTGTGTTTTCTCAGAAAACTAAAACTATAAATTCCATTTGAGCCAGCTATTCTTCTAGCTTTCTCCCCAAAAGTGTATGTCACAACACAGGGTATAAGTCTACCCATGTTTATAGCAGCAGAATGCATGAAGGCTAAATCTTGGATGCAGTCAGTACATGTGTCCATCATGAGGTCAATGGATAAAGACAATTTATTGCTACCGTGCCATAATGAGGCTACATAATGATAACTACAAACTTGAGTTATCTGTAGGCAAATGGATATCCCTTCACACTATAATGTTAAGTGAAGTAAATCAGACACACAGTCTTAAAAATCAGCCACCTCACAGTCTTACTCCATTGCCTCTGGGTTTGTGCTATTTTTGGGTTGGTTTGTATTTTTTATTATTTTTCATGTGAGTAAAATTTTTTTTCTGCAAGTGATAATGAGTTAGAATTTTTGTGAGGAAAAAGAATCTTTGAGAATATGAAAATACTAGTCTGCAGATGATAAAAAGTTCAAAATTTGTACAGATGTTTATATATGAATCTGTACAGAATTATATTAATATGTATTCTTTATATGACTATTACGAATATACTCCTTTCAGATATGCACTTTATTTTGTTTTGATATGTGGAATAGTCTAATTTAGTTATAGTATTTTATGGTTTTATACTTACTACAACACTTTGATATGTAGTTTTAACATATGTGGACATGGATCACTGTGGTTTTCATATTGTGCAATGTTTACAATTTCCAATCCACTTGTTTCTACCTGATACATACATGGCAAAAAATGTACTTTTAGGTAGGAATATACTCTGTGGTATGATATCTATCAATTACTTCTTGATACTTGAATGGTTCCAACATATACTTTGATGTTATATGCAGGAAAAAACCATTTTATGTGTTTCATCTTATTCCCTTCCTGTTGTTTTTTGTTGTTTTTTTCCTGTGTTCATTAATATACTTTGGGGCTGGGGATATAGCTCAGTGGAATAAGCGCTTGCCTAGCAAGAGCAGGGTCCTGAGTTCGATCCCCAGTACCGCCAAAAAAAAAAAAATCATTAATATACTTTTAGGACTTGTACTCTAGATTTTATTGCAATGGAGTAGATTAACCTTTCTATAATCCGTTTGATACATTTAGTAATTTCTGTTTTCATTTATAATCTGCATGAATATTTACCAATGACTGATACGTCCTATTACTTCTGGAGTGATTTTCATTTATATGTTGCTGTTGTTTTCACTATAATATTTTGAATTTGGTATCTTTGCATTTTTTCTAATATGTACATTCACTGTTCTTAGTTTCTTTGGAAGCACTCATTTCTGAGTCTCTGAAAGAACTACAAGATGTGCATTCACTTTCATATGTTATGAAATCTTTAATATTAAATCAACCTTTTCATTTGAAATGTGTCATATAAAATTTTGTAACTTAATCTTTAATTCATGGAGTATTCTAAATACATTTCTGTGACTTCATTTCTATTTTTTTCCAATATAATGTGAGAACTTGTTTTGCATGATTTTCATTTCTTTGAAGACCTTGTGTTCTTTATTTTAGATCTAAAAATGGTCTGTAACAGCAAATATTTTTTGAGGTTTGGAGAAGAGTGTGTACTATGCAGTTATGTGATAAAATGTCACACAGTATCCCATGAATCCCTTTGAAATACATTAATTTTACTTGTTACATTAGAGATTTTCCTGCCTTCAGTTGTCAAATACTGATGGAATTGTTTGGAAATCCTCAGACATAGTTGTATATAAATGATTTTTGCCTTCACACGTTTTGGCCTTACGTAATTTGACAAAATGTTTGGTGGAATATGTATTATGAACTGTTAGTTCTTTTTTAGAGAATTGCCTTTTGTATCATCTGATCACTGTAAGCCTTACTTACTTTGAGGTACAAGTTGAATATTGTCAAATTAATATACTGTCAGCAAATTTTATTCAATCAGTGCTAGACCAGTGTGTCTTTTTGCATAGCTTCCTTTTTTTTTTTTTTTTGGTACTGGAAATCGAACTCATGAGCTCACGCTTGCAAGATATGCTTCCTATTTAATCTATCCTCATCAGTTTACACATAGTAACCACTACAGGTAGCCATAGACTTTTCTCCATAACCCAGGTGCCCAGACATTGATCATCTCTGATTCCTGCTCTCTCTTTCTCTGGTAGTCTGACCTATTCTCCTGATGGCCAACATAGAGTTTGCCCACTGCTTGCTGGGAATCTGTAAGACTCACATTTGCAACTGTGCTTGCTTATTGCTGCCTCATCTGTGAATGATTTCATGAATCATTTTACTGTGAGTCATTTCATGTTTGAAGGCAGATAAACAGATATAAATGAATATGAATTTTGTTATTAATAATTTGTAATCTTAACTGGCCTTGAAGTTACTACATAGCTGAGGCTGGAATTTGAACTTCTGGCAATCCTCAAAATCATGGAAATCCTTCTACATCAGCCCCCAAGTGCTGGGATTACAGGCATGTACAACCATACCTGGCCATAGATTTCCTTTTGTAATAAGTGCCTAATTATTTTGAAATATCATAGTTTTTAATGCATTTAATATGTTTCATTCATGTTCTTCCCCTCATTAATCACCCTCAAACAGTCACAGAATTTCTTATATCTGAGTGCAAGGTAGTCATTTGGTGTCAGTCAGCTATGAGATAATGTGCCACTATTACCCTGTTTTCATTGTGCACAGACTTACTCCAATAAGTGTTTTTCTATTAGCATTTCTATTATTCATAAACCAGATTTAAAATTCAATTTTTTCTATGAAACCATATTCATTTCAAAATGCTGCCTAAGTGCAATGAAGAAAAGAATGACTTAATCAGATTTGAAAAGAGATATAACCAATGGTCTATCAGAACTGTTCATGAGATATTTATCTGGCCCTGGGTATTGTGGATGGCAGTTTTCAGGGTCTTTCATAAATATAATTTCTCTGAGCCAGCCAGAAAAGCAGTTGTACTATTCTACTGTTGCTGTAGCAGTGAATACCAAACTAGCCTCAGAACTGCAGTATGAAAATACCTGCACACACTTGGGTGAGGTGACCAAGACCTAGAGTTAATATTTGGAGGAATCAACTTTAGTTCAGCTCTTACAAGAGGAGTTCAGATATCTCAGGGTGTGAGTCTCAACCTTCTTTCAGGAAGTATGTATGTGATTATTCAGGAGGCACTGACCATTGAGGATGTAGCTGTGAACTTCACCGCAGAGGAGTGGGCTCTGCTGAATCCATCCCAAAAGAAGCTCTACCAAGATGTGATGTGGGAAACATTTATGAACGTGACTGCTATAGGTAAGGACATTTTCTCCTTTATACAGTGAGAGAGCCTTGGTTCTTGCTCATGAGTACAGATATGTTAAATAGACTGTGAAAACATTTTGAAGAATATCTCAGGCCTGTTTACATTATACCATTTTTATATACTGACATAGTCATTTTTTCTATTTCTATGGCTACAATTCAGGAGGGTCCTTGAACAACCAGCAAATTGAAGAAAAATACAAAAATTGGTCAAGAAATCTAAGGTAATTTACATTCATAAGTAAAGGAAATACTTCGTAAGTGTCAGTGTATAAACAGAAATATTTTAATCAAAGAAACTTTAAGTGCAGCCATGTTCAAATTTATTTTATCTCACAAAAATTTTCCAGATAAGTATACAGGTTAATTTTGTATAATCCATCAATTGAATACAGCAATATTCTAATATAAGAGACTAAGTTTATAGTGATATTATACAATAAATGTTATTTCATAATTGGTCTAAAAATTATTTCATGATGAATATCATGAAAATATATGAAATTGCACTTAGTTATTGTGTGTTTGCATATCTGAAAAGAATGAATTTTGAACTTTCTGAAGAATTCATCCTCAAGTTATCTATATGTGTTTATATGTGTGTGTTTGCATATATATGTATATGCATATGAGACATACGTCATCTAAAAAATTGTTAGCCATCAAGATACAAATGGTAACTCATGTAATATTAGATGTTTCCAAAACAGAATTGTGTGCATTCATGTTTAAAATTCTTAAAGGCAGCCTTGTACATTGTTGGTAGGAATATAAAGTAGAACCATTTTCATAATCAACATACAGATGTCTCAAAAAGTAAAAATAGCAGTTTGCATTTGATCAAGGAAAACCTATATATATATATTCTGAAAGGATTTAAAATTTATAATATTTTAGTGATCTGTACATACTTATGCCCAGAGCAGGGTATGCATGGATACTCACAATAGCTAAGCTCTGGAAATATTTCATAATACCTACACTAAGGTAACAGTCTAGATGTCCATCATTATATGTATGGGTAAAGAGACTATGGGATAGGGTTAACATGGTGGTGCCTTCTTACAATCCCAGCGCTCTGGTAAGGTGAGCCAGAAGGATGACAGCTTGAAGTTCACCCTTTGCAAATATCTATGAGAATCTCAAAAACTAAAAAATAACTGGAAATGTAATTTAGTGCTACAACTATTGTTTCATTCTCAACACTGAAAAATGTGCTAAATATTCAACCATAGAAAAGAACAATATCATGTCTTTTGCCAAAAAAATAGTTGATATTCCTATCTTATTGTTAAAAGAGGTCAGACACAGAAAGTGAATTATCTCACATTTTATTTTATATGAGATACTCAAATATGTATTTGAAAGTAAAATTAAGAAGTGATAGAGAACAGAAAGACTGATTTGTTAGAGATGGGAAAGATGACCCAGTTATGAAGAAAAGGTGAGACTGATAGGACTAAAGTGTCCAAAATTATCAATATGTGATACACATATGCACCAATGACCTAAAAGGAATTAGACCTTATATATTGCAAACACATGTCAATTTAAAATTCCCAAGTGAATACCATCACTTGAAAAATGGGTGTTTTGGTGGCGTCTCTGGACTATTAATTCTCAGAATTTCTTAGCAGGCATCCAGCTAGAATTTATCCTGGTAAATTACTGATATGGAGAATTTTTTACTGTGATTGATATTTCTGTTCTTTTTTGTTTACAGGAATGTAAAGGTGTCAAAATGCAATCAATATAAAGCTTGGACTCAACATGAAAAAATATTTCTTTGGACCCCAGATGCTAATGTGGACATGCAACAAGCTGCTGTAAAGCCAGCTGGAAGCCTTGCTTTTAGGAAGCCCCTGATTGAGCATTTATTATTAAATGTACCCGCTTTACCTCAGACTGGAATGAAGCCAGATAAGTATTTTGGATTTAATGACAAGCTGAGTAAAAGTAATGAATATGGAAAAACCTGCAGTGATCTCCAGTCCTTTCAGAAGCATGCAGGGAGAAAGACTGGAGAGGAACCCCCTCAATATGAGCAATGTGGAAAAACCTGCTCTCAACTTGGTGCAGTAACTCGCCCTGGGGAGAAGACCTCTGTAGGTGAGAAAGGATTTGACGCCTCTGCCACACCCAGTGGGAGGAAAGCCTGTGTGTGGGAACAACACGGGGATGTTTTTATTTCTTCTCACTTTATTCAAGGACATGAAAGACAACATGTAGGAGAGAAGCCCAGTGTATCTAAGGAACATGTGAAAGCATTAGCTCATAGTAATTCCTTTCACAGACATGAATTAATTCACAATGAGGAGAAGCCCTATATATGTAAGCAATGTGGAAAAGCATTTACCAAGTCCAGCCTTTACCAAATACATGAAAGAATTCACACTGGGAAGAAATCATATGTGTGTAAACAATGTGGGAAAAACTTTAATACTCAGAAATACTATAAAATTCATGAAAAACTTCACATGGGGGAGAGACCCTGTGGGAAAGCATTCAGTACACAGAGTAATTGTAAAATGCATGAAAGAGTTCACACTAGGGAGAAACTCTATGCATGTAAGCAATGTGGGAAAAAATTCACAACAAAGCGTTATTGTAAAGTACATGAAAGAAATCACACTGAGGAGAAACGCTATACATGTAAACAATGTGGAAAAGCATTCGCTTCACAGAGTTATTGTAAAATGCATGAAAGAAGTCACATGGGCAAACTCTATGCATGTAAACAATGTGGGAAAACTTTTAGTACTGAGGGTTATTGTAAAGTGCATGAAAGAAACCACATTAGAGAGAAACGCTGTATATGTAAATATTGTGGGAAAGCATTCAACACAAAGAGTTCCTGTAAAATACATGAAAGAATTCACACTGGGGAGAAACCCTATATATGTAAATACTGTGGGAAAGCATTCAACACACAGAGTTCCTGTAAAATACATGAAAGAACTCACACTGGGGAGAAACCTTATGTATGTAAGCAATGTGGGAAAGCATTCAGCTCATACGGTAACTGTCTAAGTCATGAAAGGATTCACAGTGGGGAGAAACCTTATATGTGCAAGCAATGTGGGAGAGCATTCTCTAAAAAAGTTTATTATCAAATACATGAAAGAACTCACACAGGTGAGAAACCTTATTTATGTAACCAGTGTGGAAAAGGATTTATTACCGCATGTGCACTTCGTATACATAGACGAACCCACACTGGTGAGAAACCCTATGTATGTATCCAGTGTGGAAAAGCATTCAGCACACGCGGTAATTTTGGAGTACATAAAAGTACTCACAGTCAGGAGAAACCCTATGTATGTAAACAATGTGGGAAAGCATTCACCACACACAGTTCCTGTCAAAGCCATGAAAAGATTCACACGGGGGAGAAACCCTATATATGTAAGGAATGTGGGAAGGCATTCACTACACACAAATGTTGTCAAAGACATGAAAGAATTCACACTGCAGAGAAACCCTATATATGTGAGCAGTGTGGAAAAGGATTTGCTAACCTGTATGCATTTCATAAACATAAGCAAATCCATACTGAGGAAGAATCTTATGTATATAAGTAACGTGGAAAACATTTAGCACCCACAGTACCTGTCGAAGCTATGAAGAATCGACAGTATAGAAACCCTCTAAGCAATGTGGGAAGGGATTAACTACACGCAAACATTGTGAAAAACATGAAAGAACTCACAGTAGAGAGAAACTTCACTACACACATATTGTCAAAGACTTGAAAAAAACTCCACTAGAGCGAAATTGCATGTCAACCATATGGAAAAGGTTTTGCTGGTGAGTCCTCATTTTATAGATATAGACTATCTCACACCGGGAAGAAACCCTATGTATAAAAGCAGTGTGGGAAAAAGCATTAAACAGGTTTTTATCAGCTACATGAAAGAAGTCACACCGGGGGAAACTATATATATAAACCTATTTTGAGAATCCTATGAAAATTCCTGATGTAATGGAGGCCTGAAAAATTTGATGTCAATATGTCTTCATAAATTTTTTGGAAAGTACACTCCCAGGTGGAGATACCCTATGATACATTTCTTTGTTTTTCAGCCAGTCACTTGAAAGTATCTGAACTATGTACCTGTACTCTTTACTATAAAAAATACACATAATTTTTGTGTAAGCCATTGTCTTTGAACTTAGCCTATTGTATCTTGTAATTAAACCTGTAAATTAAAATTATTTTATCACTTCCAAGTAGGATTAGTGATTATGTAGTTTTGATTTTGTTTGATGTTTATTTTTTGGAGGTATAGGCCATTAAAATACACTTTGTTAATTGTTTTTTTCTGATGGGATTTCTAAGTGTATAAACTTCCTATTCTGTGTAAAAAATAATTTTGAATTTGATTTTATATATGTATACATATTTAGAGACATGTGAATGTATTTGGACAAAGTTTTCTTGGCCACACTACTTGTAGATTAGTAAATGTTTTGTTTTCCATATCCTAAGAACTCATACCACATATGTCCCAACATAATTATATTATTTCAAGTACATTTTTGTACATTTCACATTCATGTTGGTGTTAATATTATTATTACCATCAACATTTTGCTTTTCATGCTTATATTGAATGTCTAACTGGTAATTTTAATATCACTTATACCAATAAATAAACCATACTGCTGTGAGTTTCTGATTGTGATAGATGGGCCATAACTTGCCCGTAAAAGGGTGTCATAAATTTTAGTCATGTAACAGTAAGTGCTCATTAGAGAAACAGATTTACTGTGAGATACACAAATATATATAAGAATTTACAAGATCGGTTTAAAATGGCTTCCCACACAGTCAGATGTGGAAGAGTGCAAAAGGTCTGTCTGTGCACTGGATATCCAAATAACGCAGTTGAAGGCCTGGAATCCACTAGTGCCCTGTGGTCTGAGCTAGAAGCGAAAGAGACTGTGCTGGAAGGCAGGAGTCACTTCCAAGGTGACGGTGAGTACTGGTGCTCCTCCACAGCAACATAAGCAAGCCATCATTTCCATTTCTCCCAGATAGCATTCTCACAACAATCCTCCCTTAGGTTGGTTTTCCAGATCCACAACTTTTATTGAGCAAATATAATTGCACATACAGACTCACATTGACACAATCAATTAACTATAAAAGTCCACCCCTTGACAATCACAACCACACACATTTCTTTATAATTTCCAGATAAAAAGATGAGTTCATAAATGTGCCTCATATAACTATCCTGCATACAAATGGAAACACACCAATTCCTACCCAAAAACAGAAGGCACATAACTGAAAACCTATAACATAGGTTTAACAATACTTAATCAATAAAATTATATTGGAAGCATATTAAGCAAAAATTACTACAATTTAATCCTTATTTCTTGTGGTTCCTTGCTTTTTAAAGAAGTGTTTCTTTTCATGATTGCTAACCACAATACTGTCTTTGATATCTGAGATTCGGTCCTCACATTGGTTTATTCTCTTATGGATACATTCAATGGAATTTTTAATTTTGTGTATATTTGGTTGAATCTGCTTTATGGACTATTTCCTATGTTGGGCACTTGTGGTTTCTGTTATTTTCCTAAGTATTTTTATCTTTTACCTATATCTGCTCTGGAGTCATTTAGCATGTTTTTCATTGTGGGCAGTAGCATCTCAGTAGTTATCTGAGAAATTATTTCTTCAATTTTTTTCTAGAGCCTCATTCATTTGCCTTGTGGTTAACACTTCAGAGAGGCCAGGTTGGTTCCTTTCAGATCATTCTACCTCACCCCCCCTTACATTTGCTTTGGAGAACCAGATGTCTGGGATTGCAACTTGTTAAGTGTCTTTTTTTAAGTTTAATTCCTGGGTTTATGCTTGTAAAATTGTCAATAGTGACTAGCTTTACTGCTAGTATATAGCGCTCTTAGGAGATGACTGATTTTCAGAGTTATCTTGAAGATGTAGATGGCTTTTGGGTTTTGAATCTGTTGCAAAATCTTACCTTTTCAGTTTATTGGGGATGAGAAGTTGCTGCCTACTTGGTCCAGCCCCTGGGTCTTTGGCAATGGCCCACTGTATTTTGTATGACCTTTAGGCAATCTCAGTCATGGAATACCAGGAACAACAGCTGGTTAGAACAGTTATATTACTTTGGTAAAAGTGGTAAAATGAACAATAAAATAGCATCAAACAGTCTAGAAAATGACAAACTGAGGTAACTATTAATTTGCCACCTTTTAACTATGAACTAGATTTGTGGTTATATAATGAAATCTAAAATTCTATGTAGTAAATATGCCCTCAATATGTTGATTTTACCCTCCGGAGAGAAAATTTAAAAGGGATCGGGGAGAAAAGTAAAAAAATAGAAGAGATTACAGTCGAGCCTGGAGGACAAAGAAAGATTGCATAAACATTGCAGATTTTGTGTGAAGGCAGAAGGGAAGGAAAGAAACAAAAAATAAAAGGAAGAATAGAACAGAATAACAACCACAAAAAACTAGAAACTATATTCACAGTCATATCACACTCACAAAAAGATCAAACAATGAAGTAAGAAAAACCAAGAAAGAGCAAAACAAATGCCCACTTAAAGGCATGTCTCTGCTGTCATGGTAGACAGCACGTGGAGACAGACTTCAGATCTGTGTTGATTTATCCCCGCAAGGTAGCAGTAGCCTTATACTGGGATAGTGGATAATCTCAACAAGTCTGCACCTTTATTTCCTTTGAAGTTTAGGCAGATTTTTTGGCTGTGTGTCTGGAACCAGATCTGTTCAGCCTGCTACAGTTAGTGCTCTATCTGTGGGTTTGAACTTGGCTTGGAGCTGCTAGATGGAGCCAGCAGCTGTTCTGAGTTCTGTGCTCAGTTGTCCCCTCTCCAAGCTGACTCTTGGCCAATCATTGTCTCCTGTGGTTTGGCCAAATTTGTGCTGCTCACTAACCAACACACTGCAGAATGACCACTGCTCTGTTGCACCATTACATTTTTCTGTGGATTGTGGTTATCAAAAGTCACTGTGTTTCTGGAGGGTTTAAACACTCCTACTCATGAGTTTCAACTCAGAGAAGGCAGTACTTGGTACCTTCATTGAGGTTTCCCTCTTCACTCTTACTGTGGTCTTCAATTCTCACCTCCAATCCTTCCTCAGCCCAGGAGACCCACTTCCCTTGTTTTCTTCCTCACATTGCTATATTTCACAGTCTGCACACTAAATCTCAGAAACACTCTCTGCTGCTTACCACTCTACCATCTGCTTCTGCATCTAGTCATTTTCCATTTGTTTAAATTTTAATTTGTTATCTGTGTTGAATTTTTCTTATGTTAGCTAGCTTTATCACTGATCTTGAGGCTTTTCTGGGAAATGTGTATTCCTCTGAGATGTCTTCTAAGTGTAGCTGGCTGTTGGTCTTTGTGCCTATTCCAAGATCTTTCCACTTTTTTAGGGATGAGGAGTTGCTGTCTATTTGGCTCAGTACCTCATCCTGTGGTACTGGATGATGGGGATGATTAAGTCCTCAGATTACCACAGTGATGTCATACAAGGGTGAACAACTGATGGTAGCAAGTATGGCATCCTGGCTAAAGTAGTACAATTAGTAATAACAATAGCATCAAGTACAGCTTAGAAATTTACAATCTGTGGTAACTGCTAATTTGACATCTCTAACTCTAGGAGCAAGGTCTATAGTTACATAACAACATTCAGCATAAACGAGAAACTTGTATGCAGTGAGGGTACTCTTGGTACAGTGATTTTATCCTGTGTGGAAGGGAAACTTAAGAGGGGTAGGGGACAAAACAGCAATAACTGAAGAGAAATATAAGCAAGACTGAAGGACCAAGGATGATCACACAAATGTTGGGAAACTGGGGAAGAGGACAAGAGAGAATGTATGAAGGAGAAGCAAAATAATATTGAGGTGAACTGGAAAGATAATGTGCATTCACCTGTAAATATGAGAAGATCCAGAAAAACCATCGAGGAAAGAGAGGCAGAAGAGAAAAAAATAACCAAACAACAAATGTCAAAACCTAAACAACCATCCCCCAAAATAAAAATGAAAATGAGATAATTAAATTTTTTTCAATTTAAAAAATAAAAATAATCTCATGTCCCCAAATCCATGTCAGTTCTCTAGTCAGAGCCAGAACCTGTACTGTATATCCCCACTAAGTCTGTGGTCTGATTTCTATGGGGTGCAGGGCTGATCTTGGCTATACTGCTGAGTCCTTTCACAGGAAATGATCTTAGGGGAGGGGAAGTGCCTTTGTCCACTGCCAGCCAAGGCTGTTTGCCTGCTTGTGCCACCAGGGAACTGCTCTAGTCTTTTGTAGCTAGGATTAAGATTGGTTTTTGGTCACTGCTGGAATGGAATCTGGGTGGTTCCAAATCCTACTTCTCAGCAGAGATCTCCCCCAGTATGCTGTATAACTGATGGCTGTCTACTGTGACTGGACAGCCCTTCCCTCATTCCACTTTGGGGCATTGGTAGTAAAGTGGGCCTGGGACTGTTAAAAAATGCTGGAGGAACTGCCAGGGAAAATGGAACCATTTTCTACTGTTGGAGTGGTGTAGACTGGTGCAACCAATATGGAAATCACTGGAGACACCTCAAAAAACTAGTATCAGAGGTCCTATTTGACCTAGCTAGTCTCCTTCTGGGTATCTCTCCAGAAAAATTAGAAACAACATACCACAGTGATGTATGTGCACCCATGTTTATACCAGTTTGTAATAGATATATCTTGGGAGCAATGCAAATGCCCAACAACAGATGAATGGATAAAAAAGATGCATGTGTTTTTTTAAGTACAGTGGAATACCATTCATCCATAAGGAAGGATAAACTTGAGACAATGTATAACTAAGTTGATGAACACTGAGACCATGCTCTTAAGTGAAATAAATCAGATACATATGTGTAAATATCACATCATCTCTGCTTTGAGAAACTGAAAGTGTAAATAAGAACCAAAATGTATAATAGATTTTGTGAAATAGGGAGAAATCGTTGAAAGGGGAATGGTGAGGGGGGGAGGAAGGGAAGAGTAGACAAAAATGATAAAATGGAAACAGGTTTGTAAATAAGGAAGTAGAAGAGGGGTTGAAAGGAGGGAAGGGGAATGAGAGAGAAAGTAAGATATATCATGTACAGGGACAAGTTCCCTAAAATAATTGTGATTTTTATATATATCTAAATTGTACTGTAAAATTAATTTTAAAAGTTTCCCCTGAATTTAAAGTAGCCATATTGAGGGAATATTTACTGTACAAAACTTTCTGGTTTGTTTTCTGGCTTGTTCTGAGGTTGAGTAATAAGTCACAAATTTAGAGAAAGGAGAGGAACTTAGCAATGTGTAAACATTTCTTCTGTGACTAATTGCCAGCTCTCTTAATAATTTTTGAAGCAAAATTGGAAATTATGAAGCTGGCTTTATAGTAGGTCTAAAAACAGTGCAGACATCAATTCTGAAGTAGAATGGAAAGGGATTTGTCCTAGATATAAAATATGTCAAGAAATTTTTGATGTTATTATAAAGTGACTGAATTCAGGAAATTTTCCCAGTTATATCCCCTCACTTTTTAGTCTTAACTTTTTTTTATTTTTCATACCGGGTCTCACTAAGTTTCCCAGGTCATGGAAAACTTTTGATACTTTTTCCACCTCCTTACCTACTGGGATGATGGACTTGTGCCACATTGCTAGTTTAAGATAGGGGTTCTTAAGGCATCACAATTTACCAAGAGTTCAGTGCTTAGATAAAGTGGATATCACTGAGGGATGGTGGTGCACACCTAATGACATCTTTTTTGGAGACTGAGACAGGAGTATTAAATCATCAAGCACAGCCTGATAACTCTGCAAGGCCTTGTTTCAATATAAAAATTATATTTTGTGGTATAACTACACTCTAAAGAGTTAGAAGAGGATTTCAGGAAAAGGAAAAGATATTCCTTGCTGAAGGATATGAAGAATTAACATTGTGAAAATGGCCATACTCCCCAAACTGTTATATAGATTTAATGCAATCCCAATCAAAATACCATTAATATACCATACAGATCTAGAGAAAATATTCCTAAAATTAATCTGGAACAAGAAGACATTCAGAATAGCAAAAGCAATCCTAGGCAACAAAGGCAAGGCAGGAAGCATCACAATTCCTGACTTGAAATTATACTACAAAGAAACTGTGATAAAATCAGTATGGTATTGCCAAAAAAACAGACCTGAGGATCAATGGAATGACTAGAAGATGCAGCCACAACCACAAACACATCCAGCCACCTTAACTTTGACAGAGGGGCCAAACATGTTCACTGGAAGAAAGATAGCCTTTCCAGTAAATGGTGCTGGAAAAACTGGCTTTCCACATGCTGAAGACTAAAACTAGACTATCACCATGCACTAAACTAATGTCAAAATAGATCAATGATCTAAATATTAAAAACACTGAAGCTGGAAGAGAAAGCAGGTAGAAATCTTGAAGACATAGGGGTAAGCAGACAGTCCATGAACAATAACCAAACTGCATAGGAAGACCTTCAAAGAATCAAGAACTGGGATGTCCTCTTCTTGAAGAGTTTTTGTTTTTGTTGTTGTTGTTGTTTTATTTTATTTTAAAAAAATAAAAGCACAAAAACATATTAACAGACACAAATTAGCATAAAAATAGTGCAATCAAAACTGATTTACAGACAAGGTGACATGGACTCAACAATGATTGTTGTTTTACCTATTGATATCTTCGAAGTGTATATACATGAACACAGATATAGACATGCAAAATTGGTCAGACAGTTAATCATCTCAACAACAGAAAAACACAAAAAACAAAAAACAAAAGACAAAAAAAAACCCCAACAATAGTTGTTGCTTTGCATATTGATATCTTCGAAGTGTGTGTTCAGGATAACACATACAGACATACATACAAGGTTGATCGAATAACCCATCATCAATTATTCCTTAGCATTAAGTGATATAATACAATAGTAGAACCATGTTAGCCCTCCTGCACATATGTATATACATATATACATACATACATTTTTGCCTCTTTCTTTTCTCCTTTCCCTCGTCCCATCCGTTCTTTGTTTTTGAACAGATTTCCTTCATGTCTCTTAGTTTATATTCCCACCCTCAGGTTCTTACACCAGTGATACAATACGTTGCCTGCTCATGTACTGCTGATTTATTTCACTTATGAGTATGGACTCCAGTTTTGACCACTTCCCTACAAAGTCCCCAAAACTGTCTTTCTTTATAGCTGAATAATATTCCATTATATAAAAATGCCACAATTTTTTAATCCAGTCTTCTGTGGATGGGCACTTGGGTTGCTTCCACATTTTAGCTATTACAAATTGCGCTGCTATAAACATGGATGCACATATATCACAGTGATATGATGTTTTCAGATCTTCTGGGAAAATACCCAGAAGGGGAATAGCTGGTTTGAATGGGACCTCTAGACCTAGTTTGCTGAGAAATCTCCAAACGGCTCTCCGCAGTGGTTGCACCAGTCTGCATTCCCACCAGCAGTGTAATAGAGTCCCTATTTCTCCACAGCCTCGCCAGCATTTGTTATTGGATGACTTTTTCATACTGGCCAGTCTTACTGGGGTAAGATGAAATCTCGATGTTGTTTTTATTTCCATTTCTCGAATGACTAAGGATGTGGAACATTTTCTCATATATTTATTTGCCATTTGTATTTCTTTATCTGAGAAGTGTGTATTCATCTCAGATGCCCATTTCTGGATTGGGTCTTTGAATTTGGACAGGTACATGTTTTTTAGTTCTTTGTATGTTCTAGATAGCAGTCTTTTGTCTGAGGGACAGCCAGCTAGGATTTTTTCCCAATTTGTGGGTATTCTTTTTACTTTGCTGGTAATTTCTTAAGATGTACAAAAACTTTTCAGTAGGATGAGGTCCCAATTATTGATTCTTTGAAGTGTTTCCCTTGCAGTTTCATTTTTGTTCATGAACTCTCTGCCTACTCCTATGTCTTCAAGATTTTTACCTGCTTTCTCTCCCAATAGGTTTAGAGTTTCTGTTTTAGTGTTGAGGTCTATGATCCATTTTGACCTGAGTTTGGTGCATGGTGATAGACTGGGGTCTATTTTCAGTTTTCGGCAAGAAGCAAGCCAGTTTTTCCAGCACCATTTATTAAACAGGCCTTCTTTTTTCCAGTGGGTTTGGTTGACTCCTTTGTCAAAAATTAGGTAGCTGAGTGGGTTTTTCGTTATGGTTGCATCTTCCAGTCTCTTCCATTGATCCTCAGGTCTGTTTTTTAGCCAGTACCAGGTTGATTTTATTACAGTAGCTTTGTAGTATAATTTCAGGTCAGGGATTGTGATTCCGCCTGACTTGTCCTTATTGCCCAGGATTGCTTTTGCTATTCTGGGTCTCTTCTGGTTCCAGATGAATTTGAGGCATATTTTCTCTAGATCTGTGAGGTATGTTAACGGTAGTTTGATGGGAATTGCATTGAATCTGTACA
>PVLD010030014.1:0-17359 GCA_004027595.1 Dinomys branickii
CTTCCACATTTTAGCTATTACAAATTGTGCTGCTATAAACATGGGTGCACATATATCAGAGTGATATGATGTTTTTAGATCTTCTGGGAAAATACCCAGAAGAGGAATAGCTGGTTTAAATGGAACCTCTAGACCTAATTTGCGGAGAAATCTCCAAACGGCTCTCCACAATGGTTGCACCAGTCTGCATTCCCACCATTCTAAGTCTTTCTGAATTGTGCTTTCTGCTACATCTGGAATATAAGTTTGGTTCCATGAAGGAGGGAATAGTAAGTCATAGATCCTGGTGAATTGGCTAGGAAAACAGCAAGAATAGCTCTAGACTGGGCCAGGAAACTGGCCTTTCATGCAGTGACCATGCAGCTGGAACTTCGAACATAGGACCTGATAAAAATTTGAGATGCTGGGGTATATTGATGGCTTACTGCAGCTTTCCAAAAGATTTTGCTGGAAAGAGGCAGGCTTAGGCTTCCAAAAAAAAGACGATACTATTTTGCTAAAATATAATTTGGCAAATTTCCAATAGAATTTGTAATTCGAGATCTCTGAGGATATAAACTAGGCATGGTGGCACACTTCTATAATCCTAACATGCTGGGTGGCTGAGGCAGAACGACTGCAAATCTGGGCCCAGCCTGGGCACCCTACAGACTTAGCAAGTCCTTACTTAAAATACAAAATAGAAGGGTTGGGTATGTCGTTCAATACAAAGGCCCTAGGCTCAATCCTCATTACTGAAAAAAAAAAATTTAAAAATATAAAAACCTTGGGTTTTATGGATTTAAGCCACACATGACCCCCACATGCACTACTAAACATAGGGACAATGATCACAACTGCACAGACAATGAGCAACAGCCTAGAAGAAAGGGACAGAATACCAATGCCTCCCCTTCCAAGATATCAGATTTCCCTAAGGCAGAAACCTGGAAGGAAGCAGGACCATTAAATGAAGGGGCCAAGAAGAGAAAGCAGAGTAAGCAGAACGTAGTTCCTTGTTCTGGATTGAAAGACTAGGCTAGACCTGCTGGCTGGCTTTGGTTACAAGCCAGATGGAAGCGGCTGCATTCTCGGTACACTTCAGAGTGTTCCTTTAACTTCAGCCTCAAGCTATGATGCTGGACATTTCCTGTTCACCACTCCTGTTCTTGGACCTAGTTCTGGTGAAGAGATAGCTCTGTATGACTCACGGTCTTTGGCTTCCTACTCCACTTTTTTTTTTTTCCTTTTCTTTTTTTGGTGAAACCGGGTCATAAAACAGCCATAAGTATAAAGAGGAAAAGAAAAGAGCCCCAAGAGCTGTTTTAGCGGCAGGTCTAAGTTGGTCTTATTAATTTTTATCACACATTTAAAATATTTAAGTGAGCAGGCAGATGGCTTTCCCTGACTCTTATTTTCCTCATAAATTCTATTTCTTCAATATCCAGAGCAGTTGGTTTTAAAATTATTCTGAAGTCCACCAGGGTTCCGTGAAGTAGGTAGCCAAGAAGGCCAGGCAGGCCTCTCTGATCTTCAGTGATACGTGGACTCCAAATCTTACACAATTACTGATTCAAAAGTAGCCGTGTGTGTGTGTGTGTGTGTGTGTGTGTGTGTGTGTATTTGAAAACCATTTTCTTAGGCAGCGTAACAGGGACTTGCTCTTACCTATTTGTGTAGTTATGCTTTATAAAACAAAAAGTATCTAATAGAGAGCACTGGCCAGAAGACAGGAGCGGAGTGTGCCGGCCACACAGCTGAAGCAGAAAGCTCTGATAGGCAGGAGACCAGGGCGTGGCAAAGCTGGCTGAGGAAGGAGGCATAGCCTGTTACAAGATCCCAGCATCTGAGCCCAGTAGTTCCCCAGGCCCAGCACATGGACCTTTCTCAAGAGCTCCAGCAGCTTTGCCAGCCTCAAGAGTGGGTGACACAAAAAGGATATCCACACTGAGTTCTTGCTGCTATGTTCCCTCCCTTACATTGTAGTGTTTTCTACCTTTTCTTGGCTGAAACTCACTCTGCTGGGCCTACTTCTTTTCCTAGATTTAATAAATATAAAGCCTTTGCACTTCTCTTGACCAGTTTTTTGCTCAAGGCAAAACCTAGAAACCACCTCTACTGGGAGACCTGCAGACCCTAGACCCCATAACACTAGCACAGGGAGTATGGGCTCATGTCCAGGAGAAACAAAGAGCTGGCGACCCGGGTCCACACAGCGTCTTCTGGGGTAACCCCAAGATTCTACATCAGGTAGAAAGCAAAGATTAGAGGCAGCTGGTCTCCCTACAATTAAGCCAACTTGGACAGTTTAGTGACATTGCAAGAACCTATCCCTGCTGGGGACGTGGCCAAGACCCCCAGCTGCCTGTCTGAGGGGTAGAACAAAATCCTAAGCAAGGGGCTGGGGATATAGCTCAGTGGAATAAGCGCCTGCCTAGCAAGTGCAGGGTCCTGAGTTTGATCCCCAGTACCGCAAAAAAAAAAAAAAAATCCTAAGCATGCAGAGCTCAATACAGCAAGGCTCTGTCCCTCCAGCTCACTGGAATTAAAAAATTAATTCCAGCAGTTGCTTTCAAATCTGTAATCTAGAGAAAGAGGCAAAAAGCACACAGAAAGGGAGGGTTGTTGCTTCCAGAACAGGTCTGATGTTCAAGGTCACAGAACATGAGTCAAAGCCCTCAGAGGTTACTTGGTCCATCCCCTCACTAGCAGATTTAAGGAAAGGCTAGACTGAGGTGCGGTGAAGGGCAGCACATCCCAGGCTACTCCAAGTTGAATCTTTTCAAAATGGATATTCTACTCTACAGAGAAAATTATTTTGAGAACCTTCAAAGATGATACATCAGAAATATGATGTAATGGTGAACTGTTTCCCGTGCTTTTTGCCCTACATACAGGTCCCCTGGCATCATCTACCCAAAGCACACAGCGCTGAAGATAGTTGGAGGAGTGATGCCTGAAAACCATCCATGCATAAATTACACGTTGCTATTTTTAATTTGAGTTTGCATTAATGATTCCTTGCGTGTCTCCTTATTGGAGGTGAGTAAATTTTGTTAAGCTATAGTTTCCATTTGAATCAGAGTTAGAGTTGGTCCATCTGTATCTTTCTGGGTTTTATATTGATTCCTCTTGCTCATATCCAGATCTTTAAAAACTGAAATACTAAACCGTAAGTGGTGGTACATGCCTGTAGTCCCAGCACTCTGGGGGGCTGAGGTGGGAGGATTGCAATTTGAAGCCCAGCTTGGACAGTTTAGTGACATCACAAGAACCTATCCCTGCTGGGGACCTGGCCAAGACCCCCAGCTGCCTGCATGAGGGGTACAGCAAAGAATGAAATAAAAGACAGGGACAATATTAAGAATGCATGAAAGGGGCTGGGGATATAGCTCAGTGGAATAAGCGCCTGCCTAGCAAGCGCAGGGTCCTGAGTTCGATCCCCAGTACCGCCAAAAAAAAAAAAAAAATGCATGAAAGGAGGGTTGGCAGGTCAGTGCCTCAGGACTGGCAAAGACAAAGGACTCTCCCAGCACACACACACATTTTCGGGGGGGCAGTGAGTGCATCAGGGAACAGCAGGGGTGATTACGGTGGGCTGGTGAAAGAGGAACAAAGCATTCTTGCAAGAGGAAGGCTTAGGTTAAAAGACAACCTGGGTTTTTTCCCCAAGAGGAACTTTTGCTACTGCTATTGCCCTATGCTAAAGGTCCTTGTCACCCTCAGCAGGTCCTGGTCTTGCCATGTCCTTGGGGCTGCAGCCATAGCTGGGAGAAAGCAGAAGCCCAATGGACTGGACTCTAGCTTCAACTTATAATTTCTGATTCCCAACACATCCCAAAATTTAAAAAGTGAAAGTAAAAAGGGCCAGAGATGTAGCTCAATGCAAAGGTCTTGGGTTCCATCACCAGTGCTACAAAAGGAGAAACATAGTTGAAGTATTGGAGGAAGAAGTCTCTAATATTCATGTATGTTCTTTTAGTTTATTTAATGTCATTTGCTATTTAGCAAGTATTACTCGAGTATCAACTATGCAATAAGCACTAAACCAAGTCCTATGCATGCAGAACTAAATACAGCAGGGCTCTGTCCCTCCAGCTCACCGAGCGCAGCAGTCCCAGGGATAAGCGGGAGGGTTTGTGAGTATCTTCCCTTGTTAGAAGTCATGAAAGGCGAAACAGTTTTCCTATGTGTTGGGACTTTTCAGGTAGAATGTTATGGCCATGCTGGTGCTCAGGGTTCAGATAAAAAATGTTAAGACATTCTGGCCAGATACAGTGGTGTTTGCCTATAGTGCCAGCTATTCAAAAGACAGGTAGGAGGATCACTTAAGCCCAAGAGTTCACGATCAGCCTGGGAAACATAGGCCCTGTCTCTTAAGCAAAAAACTGGATATTCCATAGACTGTACTGATCAGCACAAGACATACAGAGAAATGTACTGAGGTCTAGTATGGGTAGAGATTGCAGTCTTATGCAGATATTGATGGGACAAGCCAGACATAGTGGCTCACACCTATAACCCCAGCACTCTGGAGGCTGAGGCAGGAGCATCATTGTGAGAGCAACCTGGGCTACTAAGTGAGCTCAAGCCCAGCCTGAACTGCACAGCAAGACCCTGTCACAAAAGAAGACAAAAAAAAAAAAAAAATTTGGTAGGACAAGACAAGACATGCCATCTTTTAAATCCATGTGCAATAACAGCCTTAGAGAGATGAACCAGTGAGATTCTTGGAAGTTCTTGGGCTGAAGAAGGAGCAGGACTGCAAGGCAAACTCATTCCTCATTTTGATTATCTTGAGATCCAGCTTGGCCTTTCTGCACCTCCCACAAAAAAGAAGAGCAACTAGGGGTGGAGACACAGGCGGCCCAGCCCTGGCTAAAGAAAATCACTGGCCTTGTTGGGTCCTTCTCCCATCATTAGCGTTGGATCGAAAGGGTCCCCCAGCAGTCTGATGTGTTCAGCATTCTGCAGTAATTGTATCATGAAGGCGCTAGCTTCCTTGGTGGGTTAATCACTGGCGAGCTCATAACTGGAAGGTGGGCCAGCACTGGCAGGTGGTGGAGACGGGTGGCAGGGAGTGGGGCATGGGGGCGGGGCCTCAGGCACCGCCTCTGGTCCCCTCTTGGCTCTCTGGCTGTATCTGTGCTTCTTCGCTTCCTGACTGCCAGGAAGTGAGCAGCTCCGTTGTGCCTCTGAGCCAGCCAACCATGGACTGACACCAGGAGCCAAAAGCAGCCTCTCTTCTCCCTGCTGTGTAGTCGGTGTTTCGTCTCATCCAGGGGAAGCTGACTGACTCACGGATCTTTCCTGAGAAGAAACGGCCAGGGTTATGAAACGAGAGCTGGCCAGTCTTTTCTTTTGTGGCTCTTATCTTTCCCTGTTCACGTGCTCAGTACGTTCCTTGGAATTTTCTAAATCGCTGTGTTGAAGAATGCTTCCCTGGGCTCAGCCACGTGGCTGTGCGATGGCACAGAAGCAGGATCTCTGCTCCTGATTCCTGTGAGCCCACAGCTTACCCCTGAGGCCGCGCAACCCCAGGGAAAGCCGTGGTAGAGGTAAAAGGTGCTGGCTAATAGCTCCCCTGTCACAGCTGTTAGAGAAGACAGTGAGGTGTGATTTAGCTATCAGTACACAGGCAGTTCAGCAGGGGTTGATGAGAATTAACCTTCTCTCTTCACCTCTAACTTCATTTTTTTTTTTTTTTGGCGGTACTGGGGATTGAACTCAGGACCCTGCGCTTGCTAGGCAGGCACTTATTCCACTGAGCTATATCCCCAGCTCCTACTTCACCTCTAACTTCAAATAGCACAAAGAATTTATTCTACTCATAGCCAGAGAGAAGAGAAAAGACTCGAAGATAAGATTTAAGACTGAAAGCTCACAGCCACTGGAATGAGAGTCCACCCGCCTCGCTTGATGGGCAGCAGAGGAAAAGCCATCATACTCACGCACAGGGGAGGGAGCCTGCGGGCCAGAGCCCGGACCTGTGCAACAGCAGAGGCCACCACTGAGATTTCCTGCGTACGCGTAACAAGTGGAGGTGAGGACTGACTAGACCATTTTGATTCTTGGAAGAATCATGTGAGTTGTTCAAAGGTAAGGCAAGCAGCAACCAGCGACCTAGGAGACTTTTATCTCTGGCTTGGCTTGAGACTGGTTGGACCCATATAAGGTGCTTCCCGGCACCATCCCCTTCTCTGTAACATTTCAAGGTACAGAAGTCTCTGGAGGGAATCGTTAGCAATGAAAATAGCCAAATAATGCTGGGAGTGGGACACACGCCGGTCACATACATACGTGCATACACACACACATGCACTCCAGAGCAGTCACATAGCGCCAGGGAGGGTAAGACCCCTGAAGTAAGCATTGGAAAAAATGAGCCCAGGAGCAGCCACAGCACTGAGACAGGAAGACAAAGCAGGCAGGGGGGTCCTGCCGGCCAGTGGGGCTGATGGAGACCCCAGGAGGAGGTTGTCTGGGACACCCCTAAGGGAAGCCCCTGCATCAGCAGCAGGAAAGAACAGAACACCCTCTTGGCAGATGTGACCTGGGTCCCAGCCCTGGAAGCACAGAGCTGTCCCACATCGCCCACCTGCCATGGTGCTGGGACTCCTTGCGGCAGGATGGCTGGGGCGGCCACATCCAGGATCTGGAATTTCTGTCTGCAGGGGCATCAAGGGCTGAGAGAAGGGCAGTTAGATTTATTCTTGTTTATCACGTCGTGTGCAGCAGGGACTTTGTGGGATTGAAGGGCAGCGTTTTGCAAAGCTGAGTAAAATAAAAGACTTGAGAGACGTAGGGGCGGGAGTGTTATGCTGTCTCTAAGGGAGTCAGCAGATGGAAATTCAGGACGCCAGGAGTGGGAAGGGACAGATGCTGGCTCAAGCTCATCTCCTCTCTCTGCACGAACACAAGGCCTGGGGCACCACAAGAGAAGGGCGTTGTGGCTCACTGCAAGCCGTGCCAGTGTGGAGACAGAAAGACACCTTTGGCCTGGGGATGTAGCTCAGCAGCACACCCACCAGGGGTGCAGTAAGTCCCTGCTGTGCCCTTGACTCCTGCTGGGCTTCTGCTGGTGATGCTGGAGTTTCCCACCCAGTGCTCACCTGTGACTTCATGCAGCCTGCACCAGATACAGACACTTGTGGGTGACTTGCCAGGAGGAAGTGAAGAGATAGAAACCTACGAGACATATCGCACCTGCTTAGTAATGTCCAGCTGCTGGTGGTCCAGAGCCGAGGACCCACATCCCCTCTAACAGCCCAGTTAGCTCTCCTAGGCCCTATCCTGTGCCAAACAAAGGCTGAGAACAGCGAAGAGCAAAGAGAGAAAAACAGAATCTAGGCTAAAGACTAGAAAGAAAAGAACCAGTATCAGGTTCTGAAATCCAGGATAGAAACCAGATGCAAGCGGCCAGACACAAGTGATATAAGAAGGGAATAGCTCAGAGGCGGGAATTAAATGACCCTGACTTCACAGTGCAGGCTCAGTGTCGGTCAGACCCGGGTCCTGGCTAGCAGGTACAAGTGCCCAGAGAAGACGGAGACGCCTGCAGGGGAGCCCTGCAGGGGAGCCCAGAACCAGTGTTTCTCAACTGTTTAGTGTCCTGCTCACTATTTATGCAAGAACTGCGGGTAGCTCAACCAAAACTTGAAAGGGAACTAGAAATTCAGCTTCCCAGACAGCCGAACACACTCATTCTCCGTGTGCCCGTCAGGCTCATGGACGTTGGAAGCAGCAGGAGTTGCAAGTCCGCGGCTGTTCTTTCTCTCCTGAAGGTGGCGCCAGTAGGAGGTGCTGGACCACACAGACAGGGCCACGGGCCAGCCAGGCACACTCGGCCTTCCTTCTCTTGCTCTGCACGGCCTTCCCCTCCAGGGCGGCTGGGTACGGAAAAACCTTCAACACCAGAATGCAGCCTGTCGTCATTTCTTCTCGTGTTACTCAAAAAGCAAGGCAAAAAGGAGGGAGGAAGCCTACAGGCTGAGGACTGCAGGGCTGAAGTGAATGAGGACGAATGAAAGCTCAAGGGGCTTTATTATTATTATTATTATTAAAATTTTATTTTCCCAATGTGGGGGATCAAATTCAGGGCCTTGTGCATGCTAGGCAAGTACTTACCACTTAGCTACCACCAGCCCTGCAAAAAAGGACTTGAGGTAAAATAACAGAATTTAAAAAAAAAACAACAGGTTCTCACTAAGCTGCTAAGTTGCCCAGACTGGGCTTGAATTTACGATCTTCCTGCCTCGGCCTCCAAGAGTACGGAGCTTGCATCACCATGCCCAGCTCGGATCAAAAACTGACTGTTGTTTTTAAATCCAATGGGGGATTTTAGCATGGCTCTTACACTCCTAAGAATGATTCCCCTTTCCCTGACATGCCTCAGCGAAGTTAGTGTTGACATGCAGATGAATTATTTCCAAAAAGAATAAAAGCAGATGTACAGGCCAAACACAAAAAGGGAGAGTCTTAAAATAAGGTAAAAATTAAAGTGCCGCCTCCTCCGGTGATATGACTAAGGGAGTCACAGACCACACGTACACACAGAGACGCGAGCAGATGGAGCAAGGCTTTCCCGAAAGCCCGCGCTCCTTAGGCTTCTGCCCTACTGAAATATCTATTAAAATTCTAAACGCCTCCGCAGTAGTTTTCAAATACCGCCCTTCCCATGGACAGACCCATAGGGCAAGATGTGGGGGACCGGCAGCATCTCAAAGACAGTGAAAGACAAGGCAAGAGGATAGTGGTCTTTAAAATTTGAATTTCTTAACATTTAGATAGCGATTCATTTTATATAGGAAAGTACTGCTCTGCTGAAAGGATTTGGCAAGGGAAGTAGCACAGCCGCGAGCAAAAGAGTTCCAGAGTCCTGGCCTCAGCACCGCTCAGATCTCAGGGCTTCACCTAGAGCCCAAGGCCTTCAGGAAGTCCCCCAGGCAAGCCTTGCATTCCTGTGTTTTCGGACACTGAAGGAGCACAGAGAAGAGCAAACTTAGCAGTATCCGCATGAGCTCACCAAGCCTCTTCCCTGCTCAGCCAGTCTCCCAGAAACTAAAAATAAAATGGAGAACAGCTTGCCAGTGCAATGCGGTGGTGCACAGCCATACCCAGGCACTCTAGGAAGCTGAGGTAGGAGGATGGCAAGTTCAAGCCCAACCTAGACAACTTAGTTACTTAGAGAGAACTTGTCATAAAATGTTTAAATTTTTTTAAAAAAGGTTGGGCGCCAGGCATGGTGGCACTGACCTGTAATCCCAGCACTCAGGTGGCTGAGGCAGGAGATTATTATGAGTTCGAGGCCAGCCTGGGCAACATAGTGAGCTCAAGGACGGCCCCTGAACTACATAGCAAGACCCTGTCTGAAAACAAAAGAGAAACAAAATAGCCGGGCATGATGGCGCACGCCCGGAATCCCAGCACTCCAGAGGCCGAGGTAGGAGGGTCACCGGAAGTTCAAGGCCAGTCTGGGCTACAAAGTGAGCTCAAGGCCAGCCTGAACTACACAGCAAGACCCTGTCTCAAAAAGACAAAATGAATGAATAAATAATAAGTAAATAAACAAATAAATGAAAGTTGGGTATGTAGCTCAGTGCAAAGGCCATGGGTTCAATCCCCAGTACCAAACACACACACACACACACACACACACACACACACTATTGAGAATAAGGATCATGAAACAGCAGAATTCAGACAAAGGAGTTGCTGACGGATCAGATCTCTTCCATACAAAAAGCTTCCAAGGCACAGGAAAGGAACAAGGACATCTGCGTTACCCCATGACCTCTGACCTCTGACCTCTAATTACCCCAGCTTAAAGGTGAATGTTCACTGCAGTGTCTGTTTCCTCTGACTCAGCTTCTAAGACTTTGTTTCTATCTCTCCTTCCCCTGTGTTATGGTTGATATATTGTGTCAATTTGGGGAGTCTAGAGGTTTGGCTGAGTAACTCAGCAGGAAGCCAGGGTGCTTACTTTGTAGGCATCCTGAGCCTGTGGAAAAGGAGGGCGTGGAGACTGTGTGAGAGCTATCCGCCCCCTGGGTGGGGGTAGGCTGTTTACAAGGGAAGGGAGAGGAAGAGGCCGCTTGCTTGCTTGAGGGCTTGCCTGTGATTCCTCGCTTTTTCTCTGATTGTCTTTGCTGTGCTCTGCTGCCATGAACAGTTTGCTCTCTGCTATGTGCCACTGTGCCTCTGAACCAGCCAAGTATGGACTCAGACCTCCACAAACTGTGAGCTAAATAAACCTTTCCTTTCTTCATTTTGGGTGTTGGGTATTTTGTCTCAGCAAGGAGAGAAAAGTAACCAAGACACCCTGCTAACTAATAACCATCTCCCTGCATCTCTAGTTCACATTCCCATTCCCTCTAGCCCTCCCTGGGGGCTGCTTTCTGCAACGGCTACTTGCTGGTGCTGTAGGCAACCGACCTGGCCCTTCCAAGCCACAACCTGCAGGAGAGTGGTGGGGAGGGGTGAGGGTCCCAGCATCTTGAGGCAGACCTCAGCTCCAGGTACCAGAATGTGGCCTGGGGGAACCCAACCCCTGGTCGTCACTCCTGGCAGTCACATAGCAAGAAGCCTACAGGAGATGGTCTTAAGAGCTCAGAGGTTCTGTGTCCCCTCAGAGACCTCATGCCTTTCTGCCAGGTTTCTGGACACCAGTTTAATGAATGCATCACATCTTAAGACTTCTTGATACTCAGGGTCAGGTGTCCTTCTGTCTCAGTGACACAAAGTCCCTCATAGTCCCACCTCCAGCTGCAAGAGGGGGTGGGACAGCAACAGGTGTTAGCAATGCTGACAGGGAAAACAGTCCAAGGACAAGGTAGAGAGGTGGACAGCACAGCCCTGCTCCGGCTAGTCAACAATCAACTGCTACGCAGCAGTGTAGGCCTCCATCTCTGGCTGAGACCCTGTCTTGGACGAGTTACATAACCTCTTTGAGGCTCATACTCCTAAAACAGAAAATGAGACTGCTGATGCCGACACCACACAGCTGTTAAGATTAGTGCTAGGTTCTTGGTGCCTGTCGCACACACACCTCTCTTCCCATCACCTACAGAGTAAATGCACACTCAGGGTCTGGTGGCTATAAACGTCGCTTATCTGGAGCAGTGTCTTCTTGGATCTTGTTGGATATTTGTATGAGGAAAATAAAGGGTCAATCTGACATGCAAAGTGAAAGTAAGCGTGAAGGCTGGCATGCTGCAAATTAATTTAAAATGCAATTATGCCCCATTGTACTTAACAGACAGCCCCCCATCCAAGTATCCAAGTCTCTAAAGCATTTCCCCCCAGACCATCTGATTACCCATTGTTTCCGTCCGGACTAGCAACTTCCAAACAGTTTTTCCTGCAACTGGAGCAACTACAATTCTTTCATTTTGGCATTTTGTCTCTCTCCTCCTCCTCCCCTCCTCCTCCCCTCCCTTCTCCCTCTCCCCTCCCCCTTCTCACCTCCTCCACGGTAGAGTCCATCTCATATTACTTTAATAGTGTCCCTTGGTTACTGTGGGCTAATAAGGCCCATAATCTCCCAAATAAGTGGACGGCGAAGGCTTAAGTAAATGAGACAACTGAAATGATTTCAGGGCTCCAGGAGGGTTCAACCCTATTACAGGCTTCGAGGCTCTCTGGGTTGACACAGACTTCCCTAATCACCCCGTGTATTTATTAGGTTTTCAGATAAAGGAGGGGATTCCTGAAGAAAATGCAGGAATCTGGACAGGACTTGGGAAACCCATTATGACTTCTCCAAGTAATACTCACGTTATCTAGGAGAACTGTGGCATCTCCAGGAAGGCCTTCACTGCAGGAGTGAGATGCCTACAGCTACAGTCTCCCCTTAGCTAATGGGGGTTGGAGCCAAAGGTCCTCAGTTGTGGTCTTGTCCTTTGAGGCCTCAAGGCTTCACCCGCCATCACAGGCCTCAGCAGGGACCAGTGGCTCCCAGGCAAACATGAAAGGCCGATGGGTTAATGTAAGTCCTGCCCAGAGCTGCTTCACAGTGGTCTCCCTCAGTCCCGTCTGCCATAAAACACAGAAAACTATAGTTTTGCCTCCAGCTATCTTCCTCACAAACAGATCACAACACTAGTTAAAATCCCTTTTTGGCCAGGCCTGGTGGTGCACGTGTATAATCCCAGCACTCAGGAAGCTGAGGCAGGAGGATCATTGTGAGTTTGAGACCAGCCTGGGCTACAAAGTGAGCTCAAGCCCAGCCTGAACTGCATAGTGAGACCCTGTCTCAAAAAGACAAAAAAAAGACAAAAAAAAAAAAATCCCTTTTTGTATACCTGCGTCTTTGACAACATAATCAGTGGAGTGAGCTTATTCACATTTGATTTCCTGGCTCTTCATCAAATTATCCCTGGTTATATCACCTCCCAGTTCCACTTATGGATCTTTTCCCTGCCAGTTATGCAAAAGACCTACAGTTCCTTTCTCCTGCATGTTGTCATCAGAGGCTCCTGCTGCCTATCTAAGATCCAAGAATTCTTCCTAAAATTTAAAATTCATCTCAGAGCCCACCTCCTCCAGGAAACTCACCTTGCTATCAATGGTATGCGGACAGGACCAGACCCTCTGAATGTTGGGTCTTCAGCCAGGCTACAACCTCAGACAGGGGTTGGCCTCTTGTTCTGAGACACAGGAGCTTCTGTCGGCTTCTGTCCTTGTTATGGTGCCTACACCATGAGGCTGTACACACCGGCGCAGCACTGCAACCATCCATAGCAGGTTCCCAGCAGCACTTATGTGTGAGCAGGACAGCCTTGCTGTCCCACGGCACACCATGGGGTAGATAATGCCTCAACTTCCAAGTGGGGGATTACAGGCTTGCACCATCACACTTTCCTGTGTAAGCAGCCCACAGTACTATTTTCGCTGGGACATGGTCTTTACAAATAAATAAAATATATAGGGATTTGCGGGGGTTGTTTCTGGTTTTTTTTTTTTCGGTACTGGGGATCGAACTCAGGACCCTGCGCTTGCTAGGCAGGCGCTTATTCCACTGAGCTATATCCCCAGCCCCATGTTTCTGTTTTAATAAATGAAATGGCTGTATCTCTGACTCTGTCTCTTTGCCTCTCCCTCCATATACATGTGTGTGTATTATGTTTGTTTGTCTTTTTGAGATAAGGTTTTATGATGCAGTCCAGGCTAGCCTTGAACTCACTTTGTAGCCTAGGTTGGCCTCAAACTCACAGTGATGCTCCTGCCTCAGCTTCTCAAGTCCTGGGATTACAGGTATGTGCCACCATGCTTAGCCTTATAGGTTTTCTTTTCTTTTTTTTGAGACAGGGTATTGCTGTGCAGTTCAGGCTGGTCTTGAGTTCACTATGTAGCCCAGACTGGCCTCAGCCTCAGGTAATCTCCTGTCTCAGCCTCCCCAGTGCTGGCATTATAGGAGTGCACCATTACGTGAGCACATGTGTGTGTGTGTGTGTGTGTGTGTGTGTGTGTGTGTATCTTTTTGAGATAGGGTCTCACTATGCAGTTTGGGTTGGCTTTGAGCTCATTTTGTGGTCCAGGCTCATCTCAAACTCTCAATGATCCTCTTGCCTCAGCCTCCTGAGTGCTGGGATTACAGGCATGTGCCACCATGCCCGGCCTATGTGTGTATTTTTAATCACTGCTTTTAATCATATTATTTCAACTCTCCCTTGCCCTACCTGCCCCTAGTGATGTCTTGGGCAGATTCCTAAACTGGGCCCATGATTTTCCGCATTTAGCGAACTTCCCTCCAGAGTGAGAGTCTGTCTCATCTTCCCATCCTGCAGGCCCATGGGGCTCTGGGACTCTCCTGAAGCACTTGGGCCCGGGAGGAAGGAGGGGTTACTCTCATCTTGAACAATCCAGTGCTGCTCCAGCGATCTTGGCTCTGTAAATTGCATGGCTCAGGAGACTACTGGTCACACTACT
Source organism: Dinomys branickii (assembly GCA_004027595.1). Taxonomy (NCBI): domain Eukaryota; kingdom Metazoa; phylum Chordata; class Mammalia; order Rodentia; family Dinomyidae; genus Dinomys; species Dinomys branickii. The sequence continues at coordinate 13,909 of PVLD010030014.1, forward strand.
GTCCCTCTTGACCCTTCCGATGTGGGGTATGACCCCTTCATGGCCCATGGGCTTCCCAGTGCTTGGTGTTCAGTGTGTGACTTCACACAGAGCCTTTGAGAGTCTGGTTTCCCCTCAGCACCCGAAGGGAGTTGATTGCAGCCTCCACCGGCCCTGCACACACCAACCTCCACGGAGGTTATATAAAAAGGCACGGCACCTGCAGATCAGCTGTGCACACCCTTCTGTACACTTCTCTAGGTCACTCAGAGACCCGATACAGTGGAAATGCTATGTAGATACTTGCTCTACTGTACTGTCTTAGGAATAGTGAAAATAGTCTATATATGTGCAATACGGATGCAATTTTTTTTCTTTTTAGTGGAGATAGGGTCTCACTGTAGTGCAGGCTGGCCTTGAACTCACTATGTAGCCCAAGCTGACCTCAAACTCACAGCAATCCCCAGTGCTGGGATTACAGGGCTGCGCCACCACACCCAGCTTCGGGTGCAATTATTAAACAGTTTTCCATCTTCAGTTGGTTGGACCAGTGTGGAGGCTGCAGATGCAAAGAGCCAACCACACGCCCACAAAGTAAATTCCCATTGTATTCTGCTGGTCCATTCTCTGGAGAGGAGGCATCAAGTCCCCCTACCAGCGGTGCAGGACCCCCTGCTTCTCCCTACATCCTCCCACGTGCTGGTGAGACATCTTCTGCCTTAACCAGGGCCAGGCTCTGACTGGAAGAACCAGCTGACTTGGTAAAAGGCCACAGGAATGTCCCCTGGAGACACTTATAAGCTGTGCACACCAAGCTGGGGGGCAGGACAGGAGAGGGAGGAAAGGGGAAGCAAAGAGAAGGGCTGAGAGTTTGGTTGGTGTATTTCTGGGCCATTGGACTTTATTTGTAGTTGCTGACTGGGGCGAAACTGGGACCTCCAAATCTCATCTCCACTGATGTCACCTAGCTTCTGAGGCAGCGCTGAGACAGCAACTCCAAAGTGGTTTCCACAGGATCTTCTTTTTTTTGAGAGGGGGTTCTCATTATGGAGTCCAGGCTGGCCTTAAACTCACTATGTAGTGCGGGCTGGCCTCGAATTCATAACAGTCCTCCTGCGTCAGCCTTCTAAGTGCTGGGATTACCAGTGTGCGCCACCTTGCCTGGTTCTGCAGGACATTCTTGCTCACCCTGAGAAAGGCATCTTTTGAACAAAAGACGTGTCCAGCATTCATGGATGTAGGGCCTGTGGCATCCTCCCACCGCCCCCCAGGGTACCTCCCTGACTGACTGCTCCTTCAGGGGATTTTGGGTGCAGGTCCGAGACAGTGTCCTGATTCTCTAGGATACCTCCTCACCAAACCAGCCTCAGCAGTGCCTCAGGGGAGCTCGGGTCTCTCTGTTCTGTGTGCTTTTATTTTTTCCTGTGCTTTAGTTTTCTTTTTAAACTCAAGTCCCTCATGGGAATGGTTAGAATGCACGTGAACTTGTATCTAGTTAGACTAAACCCCCAACTTCACTGTGTGTTCAGATGAAGAACCTTGAGCTTGCGGGACAAAGTCCCTGGCGCGGCCTTCGTCAGCAAGTGCTGGCGCGATAGTGACAAGGCTGGAGGGCGCCAGGCACGGGAGACTCCAGGCAGTGAGGGAAGGCACAGAGAGGGCGGAGGGAGCTGAGTGCTGAGGTCAGGGCTCCGCTCCGGGTTGGTTTCACCAGGGGTGTATCAGGTTTTACCTTAGGGAGAGGACTTTACGCCCTAAAGCTTGGCATGAGTTCCTCTTGGTGGAGATGTTAATAACCGCATAAGCCACCCAACAGAGGAACTGCAACAGTACAACAAGAAGAGAGCTTTAGGGGAGAAAAGCACAGCAATAATACAATTTTGAGACATTAAAATGATAATTTATACAATTCAATTACTAAAGTAGTCATTGCATATAAGCATGATTATTGATTGTAAACAATACCATGTAAAAGTCTTTTAGCAACGAGCTCTGTTTAATAACATTAAGAGGGATATTTTCTTTTCTTTCCTTTTTTTTTTTGGTCATTTTGAGACAGGGTCTTGCTATGTAGTTCAGGAGGGCCTTGTGCTCACCTTTGTAGCCCAGGCTGGTCTCAAACTTGCAATGATCCTCCTGCTTCAGCCTCCTGAATGCTAGGATTACAGGTGTGCGCCACCACACCCAGCAAGAGGGGTGTTTTCTTAGGATACTAGGAAATACTGAGGGAAAGAGAAGACTGTAGGCTTTAGGGATCCACAAATGGATTTAAACCCAGTTTCAAGTAATTGCTGAGTGAATTTGGGTTAATCATTTAATGTTTCTTGCTTTTCCATTTTCTCACTGAAAAATGAGAATAGCAAGATGTTCTTTACAGGCTGCAGCAGGTTTAGAGTTTTTCAGCTGTACAAAATGAGTACATTCTACAGCTTGTTGTACAAGACTGTGCTTATAATGCTGTATCATATATTTTAAAGTCATATTAAAGGTGTAAATCTTACAGTGTGTATTCTTACCACAATAAAATTTTTAGATAATACTATGTATAAAACAGGTGTCACTAGTAAAAGGAAAGAAACTAAATGAAATTATTTATTTTAAAAAGGTCACCAAAGGACTTTAATTACTACTCATTTTTATTAAAAGGATAAAAACATCTATACCTGCTTGGCAAGCGGGGGATCCTGAGTTCAATTCCCAATACCAAAAAAAAAAACAACAACCCTCACATCATCTTCCTCCTCATTTGAACTTCTCTTCCAGTAAAAGTAATGCTAAGTTTTGCTAACGCTAAGTTGGTTAGGCAAGGATTCTCTATTGCTAAGTGAGAGACCAAGGGACCTCTGACTTGTTCCAGATTTTTAAGTGGCTGATCTGACTGCCTATCAGACAAAACCACCCTTCCCGTATCTCCCCTTGCCTTCTCCCAGCTGTTTCGACCTGCAGCCCAGCACAGGTAGTACTGCGGAGCCCTTTCTGGGGTTTGCCCTTCAGGAAGAGGGGGCCCCATAAAGTCTGGGTTTGGACTCCACCAGTATTCAGAATTTTTTAACTTTAGTGGTTAAAGCATTAAACCCCAAAGTAAAGGGATTTCTTTACTCTTTAGTGATCTTAGAGTTTGATTTGTTGATCTTTCACATTCTTAGGATTTTCTCCCCTAACATTTTATTAGAAAAATTTTCAAATGGAGAAAAGTTCAACAAATCACACAGTGAGCCTCCATATAGCCATATGTATATTTCCCCTTCCTTCTTTTATCCGTTCAAAAATCCGAGTTGTTCTTTCCTTTTGAGCAGTTTCTTTCCCTTTCACAATATCTACTGTACCTTTTGGGTTTTATTTCTGATAAGTCACAAGGCAGCCAGCCCCACCGTGGGAAAACTTTAACTCTCAATATTTCTTTCCTTCTCCTACCTGTTCCACTTCAGTTCCCCTCAGCCACAAAAGCCAACCCCGCCCTCATCTGCTTTGG
>PVLD010030015.1:0-17346 GCA_004027595.1 Dinomys branickii
GCTGCTATAAACATGGGTGCACATATATCAGAGTGATATGATGTTTTTAGATCTTCTGGGAAAATACCCAGAAGAGGAATAGCTGGTCTAAATGGAACCTCTAGACCTAATTTGCGGAGAAATCTCCAAACGGCTCTCCACAGTGGTTGCACCAGTCTGCATTCCCACCAGCAGTGTAATAGAGTCCCTATTGGCTTTTCATTTTAAACCGAAGTGTATCTGTGAGCGAGGCCTTCCTCCCAGGAGCAGACGGGCTGGCGCACACAGGCTTTTTAAAACCAGCGGTGCTGGGGGAGACTCCAAGGATAAGGGGACTTGCACCTCACAGGTCCAGGCCAGGTGCCCAGCTCTGGAAGCCGCACAGTTCGGTCGGTGATCCTATAGCCCCACACCATGGTGCCTGGCACTTAGATTTGTACAGAAATACATGAAGATGGGAATCGCGTTTCACAAGACTGCAGAAATCAGTCCAAGCACTTTCTGTGTAGAAGCCTCCCATCTTACTTGAAAAACTAGCTCTCGGACAAGTCTGTGCTGTCACAGCAGTGCGGCAGGTTGTGAGTGGCAAAACCTGAGCCAGCTTAGCTAACACACCAAGTAAGTTTTGTTGGTGTGTTACACATCTCGCAGTGGCAGGAAAACAGATCAGTTGTGGAGTTGTGTCAGTTACCTGGTTGGACTTGATGCAGTGGGTGTACTTCTTGGTTTTGGTTTTCCTTTCCAGTCCAGCCTAACCTAGAAAGGTAAGTTAAATTTTTCTGAGACCCAGTTTGGAAAGAGAAGCCCATGAACAGTGGTTTGGGCTGTGCACTTTGGTGTCAGGCATCAAAAGTAGTATTACTTAGTCTCTTTCAGTCTGATTTGTAAGACAGGGGTGCTAGTGATCTCTGTTTCTAGCGCTTTAATGAAAGTGTGTTACCCTGTCTCCAGAGAACACTTTGACTGGATCTCACCCTCAGTAAGCGTGCAAAGTTATTAGACATTTTCCTTCTCTGCCCCATCTGCAAACTGATGGATAAATTTTAAAATGGCAGTTTGAGTGTTCAGGGAATGCAAGAGAGGGCAGTTTAAAATTTTAGAAAAGTACTGGATTTAATGATGTATGTGTGAGTGGGAACATGTATGTAAGTGTGCAGAGTATTCTGCCAACACATACGAGTATTGACGACTGGTAATTTTTGCTCTTGGTGCTGAAGTTATAGTTGCAGGGTGCTGGCCAGGCAGTCCAAAATATTTCACTATCTTTTCAATTTAAAAGAGAAATTGTACTGCAAGTAGTTATGTTTATTGGCCTTGGCTGGGAGATGGAACTGAGCCCTGAAGTATTTGTCTTTCACCGAGTCTGATTTTAATTAAAGTATGACCCGTGTGCCCCAGGGGCATCCGGTCATTCGCTTGGCATCTGCGGGTGTCTGAGGCTGGCAGATAAGCCCTGCGTATGCTGGGACCGAGTGTGAGGTTCTGCTTTATTTTTAAACTTCGGTGAGAGTAGGCATTGGGTTCACTCGGGAACCTGCTCATCACGCCATTGACTCATTGCTACAATTTGCAAATTAAAAAAAAATGCTTCCATCTTTAACACAAACCCTTCTAAGTGACTATGCTGTCTCTATTTCTTTTTTGGTTGTTAATGCACACCAGGCACACAGAATTGGACTCACCAGAATCCTGGCTTATGCCACGCATAACTTCTGATTTTTACTAATTGTTCCACAGGGACCTGGAGCTGGCGGTGTGTGATGATTTAAAATAACTGCAAAGGGTCTGGTATTCTTATGAATTGCTTCTTGCGTGTGACACGGTGCTCTAAGGCAGGGAGGGCTTGGTTGAAGAAATCACTGATGGTCTTTACTCCCCAGCATGGAGCATTTCTGTGCAGTGAAGCTCCGGGCACGCCATTCTGGGCTTGCAGAGGAGTGAGACGGTTAATGTAGGCGGGACATTTAGAACTGGGGTCCTGAACACAGCCTGTAGTCCGTGCCCAACAAACATTACCATTAAATCACTTCTCTAAACCTTCTGTCTCGAGCCTGCCACTATTTTTATAACATGAACACGGCTATGAGAAATTTTAACATTTCCCCCAAATCTGAAAAGGCTCCGTCATTTAAAAAGCCCTGCCAAACAGACTTGCAAGGAGAACACAGTAATTAGGCAACGTCACTGTGCCTTTGAAATGTGAAAGGGATTGTGATATTAATATATTCAACAAATGAATTCTCCTAGGTCTCAATTGCATTTTCCTTTCTTATTAGAAACTTTAAAAAAACAGTAACACATGAAGCCTGTTATAGATTAAATGGGAAGCCAGTGTGCAAGTTACAGTGCATTATTACAATTATAATTAGCTTAAAACTTTTTAATGCCTTTAGGAGTCCAGAAGGAAATGCAGACAAATGGGTGATGGAATTAATGTGGCCCTATTCCTCCTTTTTACCCCCAGTGAGCGTGACACAGAGCAGTGAATAATGCATCTGCGTAATAGTTCCTCAAAACCAATTCTCCCTTACTGACTTCCCGGAGAAGGGTTTTGTTGTTTGGGGGGAGGACACCCACGCCCCTGGCCTTGAAAGGCCTCAAGTTCAATGCCAGTGCTTTGAGGTAAGCACTGGCAGTCAAGTTTCTAGGTTTGTTTATCTCTGTAAGAGCTGTTTGAAAAACCCGCCACAGGCCAAGTCCTCCAGCCTTCACATCGTGGCAGCTGTCACTGCCCGGATCAGAGCCGTGAGCAGCGTCGGCCCATCGCCCTGTGCACCCCGAGGTCCCTCCTCAGCCAGCTTGGTGTGCGGCCTTGCTGGTCCTCACGCAGGGCCTGAACCTCGACCACTGGGCAGGAAGAGAATCCCCCGAGTCTTTCTGCATCCGCACCTCCTGCGTCCGTGCTCACTGGGAGTAGACTTGAGAAGCTTGCATCTCCTCCCTGGACCTCCGGGGAGGCCTGGCCAGTGCAGACCCGCAAGTGGCCTGCTGGGTGCTGTCCTAAGACCCCACCTTTCCTCCTTGGAAGGACGAGGGAGCCGGAGCAGAGAGCTAAGAGCCCGGTCGAGGGCAGCAGGGTTGGGCTGAAGCCGATTTCCAACCGATGCCTCCGTTTCCTGCCAAGCCTCTCTTGAAAATCACTCCTAGTGTCAGTAAATGTTTGGTTTATTACGTCGTTTTATTGGGTATCGTAAACATGCTTAGCTGTGAGCATCTGGCTGCTGTCCTGAAATGAGAAACGTTTTTGTCTTCCTCTGATGGCTCAGCGGCTCATGAGCCTGCTATAGGTGAAGCCCAGGGTTGCAGACATTCAGATTTTTCCTGTCCGAGGGTCAAGGAGCTGCTACAAGGACTTTTCCTAGGTCTCCAGGAGTCGGTCAGTAGCCAGGAGCCTATGTCACTTTTCAGGTCCGTTGGTTGCCGAGGAGTGATATATCCTGGGTGCTCTCTTGTAGAACAGGCACTGTCACCCCTTGACCAGGTCTCGTGCAGGGCCCAGAGTCCCCAGGGCCGGGCTGAGCCGACTCTGCCGTGCAGGATCCCCTGTACACTGCGCCTGGCCGTGGAGTGATCACCTTGATTGCCTCTGTCCAGCAAACCCCCAGCAGCAGGGGGAGGAGGGGCGCCCTAACTTCACAACACCATGAGGGGCGCCCTAACCTGTAGATGCAGTCAGCCAAAGTTCCCAGCCTCCTCCCGCCCTCAGCTCCTAGTGGTATACTTCGCTTACAGAAACCTCAGGTTTGGTCTCTTTTGAGGGGATCAATCACTGCAGAGGAGAGAAGCAGGAGACGTCTCCTCCCATGAAGACTCCAACTGAAACCCACTAAGTTTGGAGTGAGCTAAGTCTGGCCAAAGGGACTGTCAAAGCTGCTTGTTGAGGCTCCCTGGGGAGAAGAAGCACGCTCGGTCAGCCCGAATCTCAGCCCGATTGGAAGGCATCAAAACCATCGGACCAGGTCCGGGTCAAAGTGAATCCTCTCACAGGCCAAGGCAAGGTCTGCCACTTGCCCAGGACTTCTGCAGTGTGTGCGGCAGAAGTCGGCCATGGACACAGAAAGGGCTACAGTGTGACCGCCTCAGGGCTGCCTTCAGCAGGGGTGCAGATTTCTCATCCTAAATGGAGGAAGCAAAGGAGGTGCTGGGGGCTCAGATCTGCTTGGAAAAAAAATGCTGCATGCTGGGGTTAGACCCCTGCGTGCTGGTGAACAAGGTCACCTCCTCCTGTGGTCAAGTCTGGGAGGTGAGGTTTGCTAGGGGCCCTTTGCCCCCTGACATAGAAGTTCAGTGTTTCCAAGCAACCACAGTAGCCTCCAGGCACTCCAAGCTGCAGAGCCTGGACTTTAGTAAACGTCCCAGAATGAAGCATGAGAGCTGTGCAGCGTGTACCAGCAAGGGGTGAGATTCATTCTTCTTCTTAATGAAAAAAGTGAAGCCACCTGTCATCCCAGCACTCAGGAGGCTGAGGCAGGAGGATCTCTAGGAGTTGGAGGCCAGCCTAAACTGCACAGTGAGACCCTGTCTCAAAAACAAACAAACAAACAAAAATATCAAAAGAAAAAAGCAAAATGGATCCTATTGCTAGGAAGCAGCCAGCTGTACCCCTGCCCGTGCATGGACGTCTTTCCCTTCACTGTCCTCTGGGGGTAGGGAGGGTCAGCTCTGGGGGTGCTGTTAACACTGCTTACTGTTGATCACACAGGGGCGCCCTCAGTACTGCCTGGTGCACACTCAGTACCCCCAGTGCTAACCTAGTCCATCGGGTGCAGAGGGACCCGCGGGATTTGCTGGCCAGTGTGGGGCCCTCTGAGGAGCAGGGTTAGGCAACAGTGGCATGGGCCCCTTGCAGTGACGTCAGGCAGAGTAGGCACTGGAGCACCGGTCCATCGGGTGCCCCTGGCACCCTCCCCCGCTCCGGGTGGTCTGACCAGTGTGGTGCTCCGGGTGAGATGGGGGCTGTGACTTTGCACCTCCGCTTCTGCTCTTTCATGGTGGCCAGAGCTTCCATTGAGCCTGGCTCGGCGCAGCCTTGTCCGGCAAACTCGATTCCCTCTTGGGATTGGGATTCTGATTCAGGAATCACTCATGGACTGACTCTGGGGCGCACACTGAAGAGCAGGGGCTTCCGCCGGCCGCAAATCCAGAGCAGACAGAGGTCCTGGTGCTACTGCCGTCTTGGGTCTACCTTTGCCTTCCCTTCCCTTCCCTTCCTCCCCAACGTGATAAACATCGGCCAGAGCCGCCCACACGAGACAGGGCAGAAGTCACTCTGCCCACACTCGGCATGGGCCTGACCTCTGGACTGGGCTTCTCCAGGTCAGGGGGAGAAAGTACCACCTGGCCCAGGCCCCTGCTGGGTTTCTCCTGTGTCCCTGGGAGAGCTGGCCTCTTCATTTAAAAAGCACAGGGAACGCAGCTGTCTGCTCTTGGAAGAATCTTGCAACCATGTATCACAGGGAAAACTCTGAAACATTGTGTTCTGGTCCCAGCTCACACAAACCTTTTTCACACTGTCTGTGAGCAGCAAGTTGTAAATCTAAGCAAGGAAGTGGATTTTGTAGCATTCTCCCTTCTTTCCTGAAAGATGGTCTTCTATATGTACAGTTCTGTGCTTGCTTTAAAGTAGCTGAAGCTCTGCGGCCACATGGAGATAGGAAATGTCATAGAAAAATATTGTAGTGAGTGAACGTTTAGGTTTTCTTAATTTGTTACAGTAAAATCCACACCGCCAGTGAATCCCCCTCAAAAATCCTCCATCTTGTCTTGCATACACTCGTCCCATCGTCCTGGGCACATCCTGCAGCAGCTCTGGTGTTCTCTCTCCTGAGGGTCTTTAGCTGAGCTGTTCAGGCTGCCTGGATGTCCTGAATTGATGCTAAACATTCACGTTTCCTGGTCGTTCTGACTTTGGGGAGGAGCCGGAAGTCACACGGTGCCAGATCTGGTGACTAAGGTGGAGGAGGACGTCTGTTTTTACAAGCTGCCTGTCTGCTAGATGGGGCTGGGCAGCAGCAGCTCCTGAATTTTATCACAGCTTGCAAAAACACTTAGGAAGGAAGACTCCAGAGCTGCTTGAGAAAGTGGGATGAGTGTGCACAGGGTGAAAGGGAGGATTTGGAGATTTGTGTGTCTTTTAGCATAATACATTTTTATTTATATTTGTTTTTCTTTTTGAGACAGGGTCTCACTATGCAGTTCAGGCTTGTCTCAAACTCACTTTGTAGCCTAGGCTGACTTCCAACTCAGATCCTCCTGCCTCAACCTCCCGAGTGCTGAGATTATAGGCGTGGTCCGACATACCCAGTGTAATGCATTTTAAAAATTTAAAATCCACCCCCTGTACCAACCACACCAGTGTACTGCACTTGTGCCTCTCTAAATTAGCAGGATGTCTTGCAGCCCTGCCTGTGGGCACACAACGCTCTTTCTCTCCTTGAGGGACTCGGGCGGGACCTGCACAGCCACCCCTGGAACTTGGGTCTTGTCCCGAGTTTATCTTTTACTCCTGCATGACCCTGGAAGGAGTCAAGGCTGAAATGCCTTGACTGTCACAGTGCAGGCTCCTGGCACAGATCCCGGAAGTGGAGCTACAGAGTCCTGGCCCTGTGACCCCTTCCCCCAAGGCTGAGTCACAGCCCCATTGCAGCAGCCCCCCAGCAAGTGTGCCGTTGGCCCCTTTCGGTTTCACTAATCTGGTCTCAGAGAAATGAAAACATAGGGTAGTTTAAATTTTGTAATTGTGAGCAAAGAGGAGGTTGGGCCATTTGTGTGCCTTTTCTCTCACTGTGTAGCTCAGGCTGGCCTGAAACTCACAAGGATCCTCTTGCCTCAGCCTCCAGAGTGCTGGGATGACAGGCGTGCGCCACCACACCCAACTCTGCACACCTCTTGAATACATCTCTGCACGCTTAAGAATGCCATAGCTGTTTGGGGCCTGAGTGTAGCTAGGTCTGCCAAACTGCCAGCGTGAAATCAAGAGAAGTGGAAAGTAAGATTTTCGGCCAGTTGCTAATGTCTGGATTATAAATAGTTTTCTGCTAATGGTATTATTAAACTGGGGCCTCTCCAAAACATGATCTCCTAGTCTAGGACTTCTCCCTCCTCAACCAAAACAAGAGGGAGGTAGGCTGAGAATATGCTTTGCAGGGACATTCCTGCAGGTAGCCTGGAGAATTCCAGAGTTTTGCGTTCGCCCGTATCTCCCAAGCGATAAGTGCAGAGCTGAGCTGTTCGTGTTTACTTCCTGCTTTGGGCTCCTGGATTTCACCCCAGGAGAGCTGGCTGCTGAGTTTCCAAGGTGAAAGAGGAGACAGACCAAACTAGAAGTCCAGCCCAAGCAGCCAGGCGGGCTGTGCATTGTGGAAAGAGAGAAGGCCTGGGCTTGCATTTTTCCTTTTGTTTGTTTGTTTGTTTAGTTTTTTGTTTGTTTTGTTGATCCAGTTTGAGCCAGGGTCTTATATGTAGTTGAGGCCAGCTTTGAACTCGCTAGGTAACCCAGGCTGGCCTCAAACGCACAGCGATCCTCCTGCCTCAGCCTCCTGAGTACTGAGATGGCAGGCATGTGCCACCACACCTGGGTTTTTGAGAGACTCTTTGGGCATCTCTTGAGATGGCATTATAATACAGGGTTCACCTTCACCCTTCTAAGACTGAATTCCATCAAGAGGGGGAAATTATGATTTGGTGGAAAGATCGTGGTGGGCTTTGGATTGTGGAAACCCTTAAGAGGCAACACTCTATCAGATTGGTCTATGACTTCACAAGAAAAGAAAGAAATGGACCAAAATAAAAGCAGCGCAAGAGCAGCTTCCCTCCTGGCGTCCCCATGTGCAGCACTGGCCTCGCCTCCTCTGCGCCCAGTGTCCTCAGCCCAACCCCATGGGCCTTGCTTTGGTGGTGTTCAGCACCCAGCTCTTGGGGGCCGGGCTTTCCTGGCCGCACCCCACTGTGTGGCTGCGGTATGAAGCCCCCACTGTGGCATCACCCACACAGGGACAGTCTTGCTGTCCCTCTCTCAGGGCTCACAGGGACACATAGCCTGGTGGTCCAGCACCTGTGGGTGCCCAATCCATGGCAGGTGAGTGAATACTGCTGCGGCTGGCAGGCTCGGGGTCCCTGTGTGGGGACCCGGTGCTGGACACCCCCCTGTTGTGTCATATGTGTGTTGGCCATTGCTTGGCTTTGGCAGCAGACACTGACCCCAGGGACTGACAGCAAAGGGTGGTTTTGAGCTCGAGTTTGCAGGCTGAGTCACCTGGGAAGTCACCTGCCCCTGGAGATCCTCGTCTGCTCGCAGGACAGACACAATAGCCCTGCATTCCAGCCATCTAACACATCTAACCCACCACCCGCTGCTGTGGCAGGACTGACAGGACAGAGGATGAATCAGCTTCCCTGCCGCCCTCACAGATCACAGACCCAGCAGCTCAGCACGACCCTACACTGGGGGAAGGGTGCACACCTGTGATTTCAGCCCTCAGGAGGCTGAGGCAGGAGGACCCCTGATAGTTTGAGCCAGCCTGGGCTCCATAGGGGGACCCTATTTCAAAACCAGAAAGTGTTTAAAACAGAAGACATTTGTGAAACACCAAAGGTTTACTACGTGCATGCTGCTGCCTCTTCCTGCCCTGTGGGCCACCTTGCTGAGGCCACCTGTGGAAAGATTAAGAGCCCTGTCTGGCAACCCAGCCTGGAGCCACTGCCCCACTCTGCCACTTGCAGGCTGCGACCTTGCGAGTGGCCCTCTGTGACCTTAAAGTTCCTGCATTTGAAATGGGGCAGTGGCCCCGCCTGCCTCTCCCCCAGGTTGTCCCCAGGCTCCTTGGAGACTGCACATAATGGCTCACAAAGTCTCTGCGCACAGGCCCCGAGAGGTACCCAATGAGAAGCTTTTACTTTCCCTGCCCTGATGTGCCCACGCCCGCCCTCATCTGGGCCCCACTGCAGGCTATTCCCCTGTGTGCTGGTAAATCCTCCAGGCAGTGCACCTGCTGCATTTCTGTCTTCCCTCTACAACTGTCACGTCCACCTCAGGGCCTGTCTTCACTTTCCCTCCTTTTAAAAATGTTATAATAAAAATTTATTTTAAAAGTAGCCAGGCATGATGGTACGTGCCCATAAGCCCAGCACCCAGGAGGCTGAGGCAGGAGGATCTCCCTGGGTTCCAGGCCAACCTGGGCTACACAGTTCAAGGCCAGCCTAGGTGACATCACAAGATCCTGTATCAAGAAACAAAACAAAACAGGAAAAATAAAGTTTTGTTTCTTATATACCAATTTGGCCCAAGACAATTCTGCTTAACTGGGGAAAAAAAAGCAATAAAGAGACAGGCCTTGGCTTGGACACGACTGCAAGGTGTCATCCCCTGAACTCGCAGGGATTTTGTTACTATAACATTGCCAATGACGAGCAGTGTCTGGGAATTGACATTGAGTTAAAGTAGTCCGACTTTGAGAGCTCTGTGCTCATTGGGAAGGAGTCATTGGCAGAGTCTGGTCAGATTTAACATGGCCTTATCAATGGGGAAACTGAGGCGCTACGTGGCTGGTGTGTTTCTGCCCAGAACTGTGGACCTAGCAGGCTGCAGAGGGAGGAGTGGAACCGTAGGCCTCTAGTTCTGCTTTCTGCTGCCCAGCCTAGTCTACACCGCCAGCTGAGGGCTGGGAGATCACCAACCGGGCTCAGAGCCTCAGGCCACAACCAGCTGTCCCTGGACAGCCGCCTGGGCGGGGCGGGCTGGGCATGCCCTGCTGTTCACAGGTGTGTGCGGGCAGAGGACGCCCCCGCCCCGTGAGTCACTGCTGGGCAGGGGCAGCACCTCGGTGCCTCACCCTGCGGGCTGGGTGATCTTCATTATCCTGGCAGGGCCAAGGGGCAAATGCACACAAGGACTTGGATGGGCTGCTGCCGACAGAGGTTGAATTGCTGACTTTACCTTATCATTCACTCTGTGCTGTTCCTCCTCTGCCTCCATTTTCAGCCCCCCACCCGAAGGCAGAGGTGACCAGGCCATGGCTGGCAGGCTTGGCCGCTCCATCCTAGATCAGGAGCAGCCCCTGAGACTTCCTCTCAGTGAGAGGGGACACCATCAGCCTGCCTTTAGCAGTGCCTTCGGGGTGACTGACCTCCTGTCAGGGACAGCACAGGTTCGGGCACCGAGGTCAGGCTCGGGTCCCAGGCGGGTCACCCTGGATAGCATTTTCTAAGCTTTGGGGCTGCGGCCACCTTCTCCTGTGGAGCTCGGTGGCCGAATACAAGTTTGGGGACGCACGGAGCACCTTGAATTTTGACAGGAAGTGGCCTTCGTGGTAAGTGTGCATTGTGAACCTGGGGGAGTGTTTTATTCTTACTGGGGCTCTGTGGGAGGGACTGGGAGGCAAGCGCCGGGGGAACACCCACACTCAGAACAACGTGCAAGTCCGCTTCAATAGACACAGATCGATCTGTTTGTAAGAAAAGTTTTGTCTGGTCTCAATCTAGGTTCCCTGTATCTTTCCCTGGCCCCCTGCTAGAGCTGGCAGCCTCTGGAGACTGGATGGCCACAAACCTGATACAAATAAGAAACAAACTCAAAGAGGGCCGCTCAGTTGTCTAAGTAACTTTTCACAACATGGATTAGGGGAGGGAAGGGAACTTCTTGTGTGTGCCTGCTCTTCACCTGGTGTCACAACCTGCCAAACATCGCATCACTCATTCATTTTTTTTTAACTTTTTGAGACGAAGTCCTGCACTGTAGCCCAGGTTGGCCTCAGACTAGTGGTAATCTTCCTGCCTCAGCCTCCCAAGTGCTGGGATGATAGGTATGCGCCGCCAGGCCTGGCTTAATTTGTTTATTTTACAGAGGGGCAAACTATAATTCAGAGAAGTTTATGAATTTGCCCAAGGCTGCACAGCTCACAGGGAGCAGAGCGAGAATTCACGCCTGTGCCTGCCTGATAACACTCTCTGTCCTGCTCAGACTAACTAAACACGCAGAACTTACTGTCCCTTGTTCAGCACCTTTGAAAGGCTTGTTTTCCGTAATTGTTGTCCCAAGATGCGTAGAAAGCATACAAGCCCAGAATGCACGGCTCTTCGGTCACCCTTTTCCCCTGCTGCTGGTGTGACTGCAACGTGGCCTTGGCCCTCCCTGTGCGTTGCATCCCCGCAGAAGACAGATGACCACCTAGCAGTGCCTGTCCATGTCACTTCAACAAACGGAGGCCGAATTAACTTACGTGGAGACGCAGATAGAGACTGGGCAAGGAGGACCCTAAAGCTGCCACAATCCAGCTTTCTGCATATTCTTCCAGGGTAAATAATTCTGTTTGGCCAGGCATGGTGGTGCACGCCTGTCATCCCGACATTGGGAGGCTGAGGCAGGAGGATGGCTGCAAATCTGAGGCCAGCCTGGGCTGCAGAGCTGCTCAGAGAAATCTTTAGGTTAGAACCCTGAGTAAAGAGACGCTTGCTGTTTAATTTGGGCCTGGGGGTGACATTTCACAGTGAAGACTGAGGCCCAGGTGCACGCACTGTTCTCTTCATCCAGTCTGACTAGAGTCCTGGTGAGGTAGTCTGCCCCCTGGAATGTCAGAGACACAGTTCTGGGGTGGACAGCAGAGAGGGCCACTGTCGGGACAGACCCGACACCTTTTCACAGCAAGGACAGGGGCAGGCAGGGTCCTGGTTCCAACCACCCCATGTGGTTGTTGTTGTCGTTGTCAAGGACACCTGTTGCAGCTCTGTGCAGGGTGGCCATGGGCACCCTGTCCTTCGTGGGACCCCCACCCACAGGCCCCTGAGGGTAGGTTTCAGGCATCACCCGGACTGAGGGCTTCGCCTGAGCTGGTTAAACCTGTGTCGGTGAAACAGCAGGGCCCCTGTGGCCGGTGGCTGCCTGGTGGACACCACACTCTGGAGACTTGGGGAGGAGGACAGGGCTGTCCTTGCTGCCCCTGTCCCTGCTAAACAGCAGCCAGGGCCAAACCAGGGGAGTCCCCGGGCCACCACCCACTCTGTCCCTCAGAGAGGTGGCTTCTGTGTGCGGGAGGGGCCGGGCAGCTCCTCCCGGAGGCCTCCTCCATCTGAGGACTCCAGCTGGCTCTCGGCGACCTCTCAACCTTCAGCAGGGTCAGAGTCTCGGCCTGTGCCTTTGTCTCCTCACCCGTCAGTTGAAGCTGACACCTGCGCCTCCCATCTAGACTCTGGAAGGGGCTCACACTGGGGAACGGGGAGAGGACCCCCAGGAGCATTCTTTAAAAGAAATAGTCTTTGCTATCTGGAAACATTCTGGCTTGGAAAATAGTGGCGGGTGGCTTTTTTTTCCCTCAAAGTTGTGGCATTGGGTGACCTTACCACCCCCAGGTCTTGCTAGAACAGAGGGGATTATAGCTCACAGCCCCCGTGAAGTAGGACCAGAGGACAGTGCTGGTGACGGGTGACCGAATGGTTGGGCCCAGGGTGCCAGTGTGTGGTGCAGTGGAACGGAGCAGGGCTTCCTGTCGCTGGGCAGCTGGTCCATCCAAAAACCGGAGCCGGGCCCTCTGGAAGGACTGGGTGCTCCAGTTCCGGTTATTTCATTTGCTCTTTTTTTATTTTAGAAAAGAGACCATCGGTCTTTTACTGAACTAAGCACCTCCCTTCATTTCATAGGAAATGTACAACTCCAAATGGGAGTGTCCCTCTCTGGAAGCTGTGGAAGGGCAAGCTGTGCCCTAGCACACAACTTCCAGCAAAAGTGAAGCGGGCCCAACTCCCTGGGAAATGCAAGCCTGTCCTGCGAGTCCGTCGGTTCTCTGTGGGCCCAAGGACAAAACACAATGACAAATTGAATAAACCAGTCAAGTTTATACTTACTCTCACCGTAAAAATGTTTACAATGACACCTAACTTTCCAACCAGAGTTACTTTGTGATCGTGATCATGCTAGATTGTACTGTAATTTATAAAAATTTTTTTTTTGGTTCGGCAGACATAATTATCAGAGTCTTCAACACAGCAGATACCAGTTTTTAAAAAAATAAAAAACAAGTAGCCCTTAATTATCTTAGCTCTCCATAGCATGTGTCACAAGAAAAATTAACGTTGTCTTTCCAAGAACGTAAGTGTTTTCCTATGGGTGTGGTGTGGTCCAGTACTGCTGTTAGGGTCGAGAAGCGCAAAGGACCAGAGAAGTGTAACCGTGAAAGTGTAAATTTTCACTGAGTGTCGTGGTGCATGCCTGTAATCCTAGCACTCAGGAGGCTGAGGCAAAAGGATGGCCACAAGTTTGAGGCCAGACTGGGCTACATAGGGAGTTCAAGACTGGCCTGAACAACATAGCAAGACACTGTCTCAAAAAAAAAAAAAAAAAAAATCAAACAAGACCCAGAAAGTGTAAAGTTTCAAAAAACTGACAGTTTCCTAAAGCCTGGGATGAAGTCTCCTGTTGGGCTCTTGGGTGCCACAAGGGCATCACCGCCTGTGTGAGTCCCACTGGGACACCGGGCACTGGGTGAGCACAAACGGGACCCCTCGCGCTGGCTCCTTGCTCCCCACCTCTGCTCAGGGCTCTGAGCTTTGCTCCTGGACAGGGCTTTTTAGCTGGCGGGCGCAGCCCACCCTGGAGCCTGCAGTCCCAACTCTTGGCATGATTTCCTTCCTATGGCGGGGCGCAGCGTGCTGTGAGTCACAGTGAACTGGCCCCTGGGGAATGGCTGGGTCACTTCTCTTTGCAGGTGTCCTCTCCTTGTGCATGTAAGGCAGCCGCCCTGGGCCAGTGATGCCGTGCTCAGAGCCCTGGGTGTGAGCCAGCCCGCAGGGACATCGCCGCAGATGGGGTGACTGCACCTCGGTTTGCCAGTGACTGTGAGTGGGTGGTATGGGGTCTCCTTGCATCTTTACCTTCAGCAGTGCCACCGAAAGCCGTAGTATCTGCATCTGGTCCAAAACCAAACGAACAAAAATACATTTAGTGCAGGGAGCAGTTTCTGGAAATGAGCCTCACCATTCTATATTACTAACTTGCCCTGGGAAAAGCTGAACAGACAGACTGTGAGATCTCTTGCAGGTGACTGTGTGCATCCATCTCTGCTGGCAGCGCGAGTGCCTGTCAGTCACCCCCACCCCACAACAGCCGATGTCCTGTGTTGACTGCCCCAGCAGGCGTATTCAACCGCAAACCCCCGTGACATACAACGTGACCATCTTCCTTGTGTTTATCCTCCACCCCTATGTCATCTTTTCATGTCTTTTTCCCATTTTAAAATAAGGTTCAATGCATTTTTGTTTCGTTTGTTTGTTTGGCATCAGGAATTGAACTCAGGACCTTATGCTTGCCAGGCAGGCACTTGTGCCGCTGAGCTGCATCCCCGGCCCTGAGGTTAGACGTCTTCTCCTTGCTGTCCCCAGAGGTGCTCACTAGGGGTGATAGTCACTTAGCAGAAGGCTCCTTTGCATGTCTCTCGTTCTGTGAACATTGTCTCCGGCAGAGTGCGAGCTTTCCGTTTTAACAAAGCACAGCTCAGCCACTCTCTTTCCTGGACTCGTGCCTCTGGCCCTTCCTAAAAACAAGCCCTCGCCATCTGCAAGTTCGTCTACAGCCCCCACACTGTCATCTAGGGAATGTGGGCGTTTTAGCCTTATTTAGACCTGTGGTCAACCTTGAGTTAGTTCTTTGAGACAGATTCTTTTTTTTAATATTGATGTTCAGTTCCAGCATCTTTTCTTCCAAATACCGTCTTCATGCAGCTTTGCTTCATTGTCACAGATCAGAGGATGATGGAGGTGACTCTCCTGGTGCTGCTGGGTCTGTGTGTCCTTCTGTCCATCTGTTCTTTGGCTGTCCCACACAGCCTCCAGTGTCTGTCCTCCAGATGTGCCCTGCAGGAGGGACTTGGCTGTGCTGGGTCTCAGGCGTCTCCGTATGAGTTTCAGAACCCACTGGTTGATATCTAGAAGGTAGTTTGCTGGGATTTTGATGGGTTGCAGTGAATCCCGAGACCAAGTTGGAAGGAACTCCCACTGGGACCATCCTGAGCTTTCGAAGATGCCTGTGAACATGCGATATTTACTTAGTCCATGGATGTGTTTCATTAGAATCTGTTGTTTCCCCCATGTAGTTCATATTCATATTGTGAGGTTTATGCCTCATTTTTTGCGAGGTGCTAGTGTAAATGGTAGTGTTTTTAATTTCAAATTCTGCTTTTTCGTTTCTGATATATGGGGAAACAGTTGACTTGTGGTGACTAACTTTGTATCCTGCAACCTTGTTATAATTGCTCACTAATTCCAAGAGCATTTTTTCATCACCTTTTTCCAGATTTCAGGTATAGGTGATCATGGCCTTGTGAACAAAACAAGTTTAATTTTTTCCTTCTCTTTTGTATAATCCACATTTCCTGTTCTTAAACGCTCTGGCCAAGACTTCTGGAGCCATGGTGAAAAGCAGCAGGAAGGGTTCAAGTTACCCTTAACTCTGGTGTTAGCTGTGGGGTTTCTGTAGATGTTCTTAATTAAACTGAAGAAGTTTCCTTCTACTTTTCTGAGAGTTTCTATCATGAGTGAGTGTTGGATTTTTCCAAAAGCCTGTTCTGCATCTATGATACAATCCTGTGATTTTCCTTTTTTTTTTTTAACTTGTTGATGTGATGGACTACTGTTGTTACAACAGGGTCTTCCGATGTAGCCCAGGCTGGCTCTGCACTTGCTGGCTTCTTGCCTCCGTCTCCTGAGTGCCAGGATTTGAGGCTGAGCCACTATACCTGGTTTATGATTGATTACACAAATTGATTTTGAAATGTTGGACCAGCCATGTTTATCAGAGATGTCGTGCGTGGCTGCAGTGCAGTATTCTTTTTATACATAGACTCACTTTGCTAGTGTTTTATTGAAGACTTTCGTGTCTCTGCACCTGATGTATTATTCTAAGGTTTTCCAGCTTTGCTATATGTCTGGATTTAGTCTTGCTGTCAGTCTTGTAGAAAGACAGGAAATACTCTCTCACCTTCTGTCTTCTGAAAGAGATTCCAGAAAATTGGTATAATTTCTCAGCTATAAAGAAAGATAAACTGGAGGCTTTTATAGGTAAGTGGATGCAACTAGAGACCATATGCATTAGTGAGATAAACCAGACCCACATGTGTAAACATCATATTGTTTTCCTAGTGTAAGAACCTGAAAGAGTAAATAAGATTAAAAAAATACAGTAGACATTGTGAAAGGGAAAGAAACTGCTCAAAGAGAACAACTAGGATAGGGACAAGGAGAAAAGAAGGAAGGGAGGAAATATGTTACACACACACACACATACACTCACACACACACACACACACACACACACACACACACACACATGCTAATTGTACTACTAACTGCTGTTAGTTCATTGAAAGGAGCAGGTGGTACTTACATTGTCTGACCAAACTTCCATGCCTGTATCTGGGAATCTGGGCAACTATTTTGAAGATCACAGTGTGCATTATAATAATCATTGTTAATTTCCTATCATCTTATTTTCAAATTCCGTATTTTTTTTTCTCTTTAAAATAATAAATCAAAGATTGACCAGTGCACTGACCTAATCCTGTTTTGGACAGATACAAATACTGATTGAATTTCACAACTAAAGACAGGCCTAATAGATGGTGTGTTTCTTCAGTGAATTTTAGCAGTTAGTGTCATCCAAATGGCTGATCCGTTTCTTGTGGTTGGACACATAGAGTTGTGCAGAATATTCCCTGTTACTCTTTTGGTGTTCATGGAATATTGTAGTAATGTCCCCTCTTTCATTTCTAATAATTTGTATCTCTCTTTTTTAATAATCTGACTAGAGACATCAATTTTACTGATCCTTTCAAAGGAACTTTTTTTCTTTCTGAGACAGAGTCTCCCAGTGTAGTTCAGGCTGGCCTTAAACTCACTATGTAGCCCAGGCCTCGAACTAGCAGTGATCCTCCTGCCTCAGCCTCCCGAGTGCTGTGTGACAGGTGTGTGCCACCATGCCTGGCTCCAAAGAAACTTTTTCAATTTCATTATTTTTTCACTCTTGATTTCCTCTTTAGAATTTTTCTTATTCCTCTTGCGACTTTTTTCCTGCTATTTAATTATGTTTAATCTGGCCTTTTGCTGCTAGCTTAGGGTAGAAGTTTATTGTTCTAGGCCTTGCTTCTCTTCAGAGGTCTACATTCATTACTACAGATTTCTCTCTAAACTGCTTTTTAGGCATCTGACACATTTAGAAAAATACTAGGCTATTTCCCTTTTACTTCTTTAAAATATTTATAAATTTCTCTTGAAATTTCCTTCTTGGCCCGTGTGTGTGTGTGTGCGTGTGCGTGCGTGTGTGTGTGTAGAAGCATGTTGTGTGCGTGTGTGTGTGTGCGTGTGTGTGTGTAGAAGCATGTGTGTGTG
>PVLD010030016.1:0-17347 GCA_004027595.1 Dinomys branickii
ACATTGTAGCTATTACAAATTGCGCTGCTATAAACATGGGTGCACATATATCAGAGTGATATGATGTTTTCAGATCTTCTGGGAAAATACCTAGAAGGGGAATAGCTGGTTTGAATGGAACCTCTAGGCCTAGTTTGCTGAGAAATCTCCAAACTACTCTCCACAGTGGTTGCACCAGTCTGCAGTCCCACCAGCAGTGCAGTACAGTCCCTATTTCTGCACAGCTTCGCCAGCATTTGTTATTGGATGATTTTTTCATACTGGCCAGTCTTACTGGGGTGAGATGAAATCTCAGTGTTGTTTTTATTTCTATTTCTCGAATGACTAAGGATGTGGAACATTTTCTCATATATTTATTTGCCATTTGTATTTCTTTATCTGAGAAGTGTGTATTCATTTCAGATGTACATTTCTGGATTGGGTCTTTGAATTTGGACAGGTACATGTTTTTTAATTCTTTGTATGTTCTAGATAGCAGTCCTTTGTCTGAGGGACAGCCAGCTAGGATTTTTTCCCAATTTGTGGGTTTTCTTTTTACTTTGCTGGTGATTTCTTTAGATGTGCAAAAGCTTTTCAGTAGGATGAGGTCCCAGTTATTGATTCTTTGAAGTGTTTCCCTTGCAGTTTCATTTTTGTTCATGAACTTTCTGCCTACTCCTATGTCTTCAAGATTTTTACCTACTTTCTCTTGTAATAGATTTAGAGTTTCTGTTTTAATGTTGAGATCTGTGATCCATTTTGACCTGCGTTTGGTGCATGGTGATAGACTTGGGTCTACTTTCAGTTTTTCGCAAAAGGCAAGCCAGTTTTTCCAGCACCATTTATTAAACAGGCCTTCGTTTTTCCAGTGAGTTTGGTTGGCCCCTTTTTCAAATATTAGGTGGCTGAGGGTGTTTTTCGTTGTGGTTGCATCTTCCAGTCTGTTCCATTGATCCTCAGGTCTGTTTTTTAGCCAATACCAGGTTGATTTTATTACAGTAGCTTTGTAGTATAATTTCAGGTCAGGGATTGTGATATTGAGCTACATACATATTGAGGTACAAAATTACCCAGGCAGCTCACCAGGCAAAGGTCCATCGTAAAGGCTACTCCAATGGCTCCTTCTCTTCGGGAGAATGTCCGTTAAGCTTTCTGCCAAGAGTTCAGCTCAAAAGGCTGCTCAGATGCTGCTTTGTGGGCCAAGCTACTCCCTACCCAGAGATCCAGGTAGGAGCGCACATACACCTCACCTGCCCAGAGTTCCGTGCAGGCAGAGGGGCCGCCCAGATGTTCCTTTGTGGGCCGAGGTCCTCCCCGACTCAGAGATCTGGTCGGGGTGTGCACACAGCTCACCTGCCCAGAGGTCTGCGCAGGCAGAGGGGCCGCCTAGATGTTCTAGAATTGCTTTCATTCAAAGCTCCACCTCAGAGGCCTGTCTCTGTGGAACTGTCTCTTGGCAGGGGAGGCTTGCATGTGCACTCTACCCTGCATCTTTGGGACAGAGAAGGAGGTTGGCCTGGGGAAGCAGTGCCTACATTTTGGTATAAGTTTCATATCCAAGAAAACTGGGGTCCCTGGAGCCAGCAGTGAGATGTCTGGGTAGCTTGTAGCTCAGCACTTTTCATCTGACATCCAAAATGACAAGATGTAGGAGCAAAATGAAGTCTCAGAACTCAACTCCACCCAGAACAAGTCCAGGAGACACTGACATAGGAGAACATGGAAGCCACATACCAGAAATCTCTGAAATGATCACATCTGAAGCAAAGAAACAACTCCATCAGGCCATAGAGAGATCGGATCAGAAATAATCTTTCAGGTAGAAAAATGAAATGACAAGAAGCTCTAGTGGCACAATCGGTTAGTGTGTGGTACTTATATAATACTAATGAAAGAAATGTTCCATAAATGTAGTGAAGAAACATTAAAAAATGCATGAACATAGGCAAGAGATGGAAACATTATATGAGCAATTTAGGAATGAAGGAGAATGCATGAAACCAACTCAAAGAGATTTGCAAGAATTCAAAACTTCCACTGAAAGCTTGCAAAATGGCTTGGATGAAGTCAAACATAGAATTTTAGATCTTGAAGATAGCATGGCAGCTAGTGATTGTGAAAGGAAGGATCTCTTAAAATCATCAAGCGTCCTGGAAAAATCAATCCAGCAGCTGCAAGATGAGGCAAAGAGAAATAGTGTCCGAGTAATAGGAGTGAATGAAACAGCAGGAGGCAACACATATTACACAAAAAGTATATTCGCAGAAACAATAGCAGAAAATTTCCCAAGCATGGAAAAAGATTCTGATGTGCAGGTTAATGAGGGATATTGAACTCCAACTAGCCATAAACCAAATAAAACCACACCGAGACATATAATAAACAAGATCTCAGATATCCCACAAAAGAACAAAATATTAAAATATGCTAGAGAAAAGAAACATCACTTATAAAGGAAAGCCATCAGAAGCACAGCAGACTTCTTAACACAAACCATACAATCAAGAAGAGCTTGGAGTGAGGTATTACAGGTTCTAATACAAAACAGTTTCCTGTCCAGATTGATGTATCCTGCAAAACTATCCTTCAAATTCAATTGAGAAATAAAATATTTCCATGACAAAGAACAACTGAAGAATTTCATGAGGGCCAAACCAACCTTACAAAAAGTACTAAAATATATTCTAGACAGAGATAAAAGAGACCACCATCTCAAGAACAAAAATAGAAAGGAACCCTCAAGTAGAACAAGCAATTAAACAGACGGCAAACATAGGAAACCATCAGCAAGTAAATAGCATGACAAGGATAAGCCAACATATATCAGTTATAACCATATATGTAAATGGCCTCAACTCACCAGTCAAATGGAACAGACTGGCAGAGTGGATTAAGAAACAAAATTCCACAATATGCTGTACACAAGAAGCACACTTTACTCAAAAGGAAATCCACAGATTGAAAGTCAAAGGATGGAAAACAATTCTCCATGCAACAGGAAAATGCAGGGGTAGATATTATGTTTGCAGACAATGTAAACTTCAAACCAAAAACAAAAGAGATAAAGAAGGTCACTACATACTAGTTAGGGGAAAACTGCAAGAGGAAGAGATAACAATGCTAAACATGTATGCATCAAATATTGGAGCACCATACTATATAGATCAAATAGTAACAGACATGAAAAAACAAATAATCAATAGCACTATTGTAATAGGGGACATAAACACCCCTTTGACACAAAGAGACAAGTCAATTAGACAAAATATCAGCAAAGAAATAACAGACCTGAACCAAATCTGTGAACAAATGGACTCAGTTGATGTATACAGAGTGTTCCACCCTATAGCATCAGAATACACATTTTTCTCAGCTGCACATGAGACTTTCTCAAAAATAGGCCACATTCTAGCCCATAGAGCATACCTACTTCAAAGCAAAAGAACTGAAATTATCCCATGTGTATTATCTGAACATAGTGCAATGAAATTGGAAATTGATAACAAAAGGAACTCCAAAAACTCCATAAACACTTGGAAATCAGACAACAACCTCTTGAACAACCAATGGGTCACAGAAGAAACTAAAGAAGAAATTAAAAAATACCTACAAACAAATGAAATGCAAATACAGTCTACCAGAATATGTGGCATGCAATTAAAGCTGTTCTCAGAGGGAACTTTATAGCAGTGAACTCACACATAAGGAAAACAGAGAGACAACCCAAAAATAACCTAATTCTGTACCTCAAACTTTTAGAGAAAGAAGAACAAGTCTGGCCCAAAGCCCAAAGAAGAGAGGCGATTATAAAGATCAGGGCAGAAATTAATGCAATTGAAACAAAGAACACCATACAAAAAACAAATGACTCAAAGAGTTGATTCTTTGAAAGAATAAATAAAATTGATAAACTCCTAGGCAACCTTATAAAAAAAAGAAACACCTCAAATTCATGCAATAAGGAATGAAAAAGATGAAATCACTACAGATCCTACAGAAATTCAAAGGGCCATTAATACCTACTTTCAAAATCTTTACTCCCATAGGATAGAAAAGTCAGAAGAAATGGACAGATTCCTAGAAATGTACAAATTACCAAAGTTGAATCAGGAAGATATAAAAATCCTGAACAACCCAATAGCAATTAATGAGATTGAAGATGTAATTTAAAACTTATGGCAAAGAAAAGTCCAGTCCCTGATGGATTCACACCACAATTCTACAAAATATTCAGAGAAGAATTAATACAAACACTGCCCAAACTCTTCAGTGAAATTGAAAAGGAAGCAATTCTCCCTAAGTCATTACTGGAGGCAAGTATTATACTGATACCAAAGCCTGAGAAAGACCCAACCAAGAAAGAGAACTATAGACCAATCTCCCAAATGAACATAGATTCAAAGATACTCAATAAAATACTAGCATATAGAATGCAGTGAATCAGGAAGGAAATTATACACCACAACCAGTTTGGATTCATTCCAGGAATAAAAGGATGCTTCAATATTCACAAATCAATTAATGTAATAAAGCATATGAATAGAGCCAAAGACAAAAAACACATGAACATCTCAATAGATGCAGAAAAAGCTTTGGACAAAGTCCATCATTCATGCATGTTAAAAACCTAGAGAAATTAGGAATAGATGCCTTTACCTCAACCCCATCAAAGCCATCGATGACAAACGAACAGCCAACAACATACTAAATGGACAGAAACTGAAAGCTTTCACTTTAAAGTCACGAACAAGACAAGGATGTTCATTGTCACCACTCCTATTCAACACAGTTCTGGAAGCATTAGCCAGAGGAATTAGACAAGAGAGAGAAATAAAAGGAATAAGGATAGGGAAGGAGCAAGTAAAACTATCACTATTTGCAGGTGACATAATACTTTACATGGAAGAGCCCACACACTCCAGAAGAAGACTCCTTGAATTAATTGACAAATTCAGAAGTGTAACTGGATACAAAGTTAACACCCAATAGTCAGTAGCATTCCTATACACAAACAACAAACAGACTGAGAGAGAAATTAAGGAAAACATACCGTTCACAAGAGCATCTAAGAAATTGAAATATTTAGGAATAAATCTAACAAAAGAAGTAAAAGTTCTATTCTGTTAAAAACTACAGTACATTGAAAAAAGATATTGAAGAGGATTATAATAAATGGAAATATATTCTCTGTTCATGGATAGGGAAAACCAACATTGTGAAAATGAACATACTACCAAAATTGTTGTGCAGTTTCAATGCAATTCCCATTAAACTACCAATAGCATAGCTCACAGATCTAGAGAAAACATTCCTTAAATTCATCTGGAAGCAGAAGAAACCCAGAATAGCAAAGGCAATCCTGGGCATCAAAGACAAGTCAGGAGGAATCACAGTCTCTGACCTGAAATTATACTACAAAGCTACTATAGTAAAATCAACATGTTACTGGCTAAGAAACAGACCTGAGGATCAATGGAATAGACTGGAAGATGCAGCCACAACCACAAACACGCTGAGCCACCTAATCTTTGACAAAGGGGTCAAACAAGCTCACTGGACAAAAGATTACCTCTTTAATAAACGGTGCTGGAATAATTGGCTTGCCACTTGCTGAAGCCTGAAAATAGACCCAAGTCTATCACCATGCACCAAACTCAAGTGTAAATGGATCACAGATCTCAATATTAAAACTGAAACACTAAATGTATTAGAAGGGAAAATAGGTGAAAATCTTGAAGGCGTAGGACTAGGGAGATAGTTCATGGACAAAAATCAAACCTCAAGGGAAACACCAAAGAATCAACAACTGGGACCTCATTTTACTGAAAAGTTTTTGCACATCTAAACACATCACCAGCAGAGTAAAAAGAAAACCCACAAATTGGGAAAAAATCCTAGGTGGCTGTCCCTCGGACAAAAGACTTCTCTCTAGAACATATAAAGAGTTAAAAAACAACAACCTCCCCAAATTTAAAGACCCAATCTTAAAATGCACATCAGGGATATATAAACACTTCACAGATAAATAAATACAAATGGCAAACAGATACATGAGAAAATGTTCAACATCATTAGTCATTTGAGAATTGCAAATTAAAACAATGCTGAGATTTCATCTTACCCCAGTAAGAATGGCTAGCATTAAGAAATCATCCAATAACAAATGCTGGCGAGGCTTGGAGAAATAGGAACTCTTCTCCACTGCTGGTGGGAATGCAGACTGGTAAAATTACTGTGGAAATCAGTTTGGAGATTCCTCAGCAAACTAGGCCTAGAGGTCCCATTCAATCCATCTATTCCCCATCTGGGTATTTTCCCAGAAGATCTGAAAACATCATATTACAGCGATATATGTGCACCCATGTTTATAACAGCACAATTTGTAATAGTTAATCATGGAAGCAACCCAAATTTCCATCCACTGAGGACTGAATAAAAAAACTGTGGCATTTTTATATAATGCAATATCACTTGGCTATAAAGAAAGACAACCTTGAGGCTTTTATAAGTAAATGGTCACAAATAGAGTCTATATTTATAAATGGAATAAACCAGAGGTGCATGTGTGAGCAGCATATTGTATCACTGGTGTAGGAGCCTGAAAGTCTGAATATAAATTTGGAGGTATGATAAACTGAAATGAGAGGAAACTGCTTGAAAGTAGGGAGCAGCTGGGATGGGGGGAGGGAGAAAAAGAAGAAGGGGATAATTATGTATGTATGTATGTGCAGGATGGCTACCATAGCTGCACTACTGACTTATGTTACTTTATTGTAAGGAACAGTTAATGATTAGTGGTTTGATCAGTGTTGCATGTCTATATTATTTTTCCTGAGTATACACATTCAAAGTTATCTATACCTAGCACAACAACTATTGTAAATTCCCTGTTACCTTATCTGTAATTCAGTTTTGATTGTACTATTCTGGTGCTACTTGTAAGTGGCTGTTTGTTAATATGTTTTCATTCTTTTCTTTTTAAAATAAAAAAAATAATTGATTTTACTCTTGGGAGATGTAATGTAAATTATACTGTTTAGTCATTGGCCACTTAGGTTTAATATAGTTATTGGTATGATTTAATTTAAAAGTGCCATCTTGCTAATTGTTTTCTATTTGTCCCTGATGGTTACAATTTTTCCCCTTATTCCAGTGTTTATTTTTTTATTGAGATTCTTTACAACTCAATTTTATCCCCACTATCAGTAAAATATATTTTTATTTTATTACGACAGTGATAACATTTACAATACCAACTTTTACATATCACATTCTATTTTTAACAACATTATGTCAGTTGAGGTATAATGTAAGAATCTCACAAAAGTAAAATTCCATTTTATCCCTCCAGTTCTTTGGGTTGTACTTGTCATGTATTTTACTTCTACATGTATTATAAACCCTTTAATACATTATTGCTATTTTTGTTTTAGACCTGAGCACTTTCCATAACACCCGAGAGTAAATATTTTAGGCTTTACAGAGCATATGGTGCCTGATGCATTTTTTTATAATCCTTTAAATATATATTAGCTCACAAGCATACATAAAACATGTCCTGGGCTGGATTTTGCCCACAGGCAATAGTTTGCCAATTCATGCTTTGGATATTCAATCATCTCTGAAGTAGTCTTTTGTAATTATAAAATATCTCATGTTTATTCTCGTTTTACCATTTCTGTTGCTCTTAATTTTTTTTATGTAGATCCACATTTCCACCTGTTATCATACTCCATCTGCATGAAAAACTTTTTTTAATGTTTCTTATACTGCATGTCTATAGCCAGTGATTTTCTCAGCTTTGTTTTACATTCTTGCTCTTTTTTCCCAACATTTTAAAGATATATGTCTTTTGTTTTCTGGTTTGCATAATTTCTGATGTCTTTGCTATAAATTTTACTTTGCTTTCTTTCTGTGTATGTAATATTTCTTTTTCTTCTTGTTTCCCTCAGAATTTTTATTTTTTTTTGTTTTAGCAGTTTAAATATTAATTTTTTATGGGATCAGGGGGCTACAGCCTCTCAGACTGAAGCCTCAATTACCATCCTCTTTAGCCTTTTACTGGGATATAAACAAAAAGCAGCAACAGGGCAAATGGGAGGGATAATTAACCAGATCGGAGAGGACAATACAACTCAATTATCACAGGAATGACACTTGACTTAATTGGCCATCATGTTATCAATCCTTTGGGCAAATCTCAGCAAAGCATCTAGTGCTGTTGCAGCGGCTTTCCACGGGGTCACAGGTCTTGCTGTCATTTCCTTTTACACCAATGCTTTTGCTAATCTTCCTTCAGAATCAAACCATCATATGGCTTTGTCAGGCCCGAAGTCTCTCATAGGTAATACATTGAACTAAACTGAAGACTGCCCTTCTCCACATTTCCCCCTTTTTGTTTTGCTGCAATCCTTTGAAGCATTAAAGAGAAGGCTGCCATTTGTCTTTCCAGTTCCTGGCATTTTCTAAAGTCAGCATGGCTAGAAACATGTTACCAGCTGTCCAGTGCAGTCCAATAGCTTCTTGGCATCATGGGTCAGTTTCTTAAACTGTCCCTAGGTTGAGGGTTGTGCTTTCTGAGTGTTCCTGGTCGGTGTCCGGGGGTGGTGTTGCAGCGACATCACTCTCATTTCTTTCACTGGATCCAGATTAAATGTGACTCTTTTGTGGCTCATGACAAGTTTAAATCTTCTAGCAGGTAACTATACTGTTCTTCCAAGTCTGTAAAGACACAAGCAATTACTCAACCCCAAGTTCGAACAGTATCTTTTTCCCATTGTCTAGTGTGAATATCTTTCCAAAAGATAGGTTGCCCTATTGTTTCTGGCAAGCTCTCAATAATGGTGCCCTCCCCAAATTTTTTTGCTGTTATTGTGGATGAATCTTTACTAATATCCAAAACATTTAAAGTGAATAGGACTTTATGTAGTACTCGATGTGGTGAGCTTCTATCCCTATCTCCCCGTAGCACAGAGGCCCATATAAAGCCAGAATACGTGTCAACAACAACATATACAAATCCAAGTGTCCCCAAAGCAGGAATACGTTACATCTCTTTGCCACAACTCATTACTTCGCAGTTTGAATATTGTATCCTTTCTATTTATCTATCTTATGTTCCTTAAGCTAGTTGCATGTGTTTGATATTTCTCTTCCATTAATTTCATAGAATTCTTGGCCATCATTTCCTAAAATATAACCTAAAATATAGTCGCCTTTCACTTTCTCTCTCTGTACTTTAGTATCCGTCAGTGCTTACTAGAGAAACAGATTTAATGGATTTATAAGAGAGGTTTACAATGGTTCCCCACAGTCAGGTGTGGAATAGTGCAAAAGGCCCGCATGCTGGGTCCAAAGGATCAGTCAAAGGCCTGGAGCTCACCGTAGTGTCCTGTGTTAGTCTGCATCAGGAAGGTGAAGAGTCTTTGCTAGAAGGCTTAAGGGTCTGTGCTGGAAGGCAGGAAATAAAGATGGTGAAGATGAAGACTGCCGCTCCTCCAAAGAAACAGAGATGGGCCTTCCTTTGTTTCCATCTCATTCTATTCATTCAGGAGATGCATCCAGAAATATACTGATCCAATTTAGTTGGCTATTTCTTACTCAAGTTGACACAACCAATTAATTACCACAATATTAACAAATGCATGTAATGAATATTATATATAAATATGCATATGTAACATACTCTAGCCCATTTCATATATACTTGCCAATTTAGATATTCTATTTTTTATATTTTATTTATAAGTTATACTGATTTATTTTACATTTATTATATTTTTCATCTCTTCTTTCCAGTATTTGGAACACTTAATTGGTAGAAATTTTCTTCTCTTACACTTTCTTTCAAAAATTTTACTTTTCCGTTTGATTCTTTCTTATTGTGTAAATCTCTGTTGAAATTACTAATTTCTCATACATGCGAATCACATTAACTTCTACTTTATTCAATATATTAATCATAGTTGTTCTAAAGTTTCTGACATGGCCTACAGTGAGGTCATCTCTGAGACCAGTTTGCTTATTTCCTTTCTCTCTTGGCAATCAGTTACTTAATTGACTTTTAAAAATTTTTCTAAATTTTTAAATTGAATGCCAGAAATCTTTTGTAGAACAGTAGAGACTGAGGTAAATATCTTGAAATTTGAATGTCTCTTCTAGACTGTTGGTGTGGGGTCGTTTTCAATTTAGGTTCAATGCGGTTTGGGCTCTGTTGTTCATGTCAGTTTCAAATTCTTTGATTTATTGGTTGCTTCACCTATTTGTACAGTGGAGACCATTATGCTGGAGGTTTTTCTCAGTGTTCATGCTCTTGCCGTAGAGTCCAACAGTATCAGAAAAGCATGCTCCCCCACACCCTCACCGCACTGCCAAGGAACTGTCCAGGGGTAGACTTCTGTAGCTCTTTATTCAGTGCTGGTCTTGTGGCAGCAGTATGGTTCCTGGTTCCTGGCTCCTGCTTCCTGGTTATTCTGGTCTAGATTCAGCCTCATTCAGAAACTTGGGTCTGGTGTTTAGAGGCAGATTCTTCTCAGCATTCTAATCCTTATTTCTCTGGTAGCAGACTACACCTTGTACAGGTGGAAAGTCTTGCACAGCAGAGCATTTCCTGCCTGTGTCCCGCTAATGGCAGAATTTCACTTTGTATTGCTGCAAGATACTGGCCTCAAAGATTTTGTTGCCCCTCATCTATAGGGAAATAGCTTCTGTTCTTATTCTTCTTCAAAAACCTAATGTTATGGCCTGTTATTGATGATGGAAAAAGGGTTTCCTCCCTTTCATCTAAAGTCAGAGAGATGTTGTTCTTGCCCCTTCTCAGAGGCTCTGGGGACCAGGGAATGTGCTGGTGCTTCCTGAGGGTGGCTCTCTCAATCACCTGCTTCCCACTCTCTCTCACCTTTACCCAGTGTGTCCCCAAGATGAGTCTTATGAAGAGATGCAAACTCCTTGCGTCTAGGACTCTCACTTCCAGATTCAGTTTTTAGGAATTTATTAAAATTTTAGTTTATTACTTCACAATCTGCTTCTTTTTATGTTCTCTATAACTCCTGTGCTCTGCCGAAGAAGAGAGTTCATACATCTTTTTTGTGCTTGAATGTTAGCTTTGGAATTTAATTCTCTTGCTGTCTTGGCAGCATCAACTCTGGTTCACGCAATGCTATGATTTTATAAAATATCTGGCATTTTGTCATTATGAGGACGAGTGTGGTGTTCTCTTGTGACATTTTAGTTAATAAAATTTGGGCCACAGAGATTTTGAGCTTCAAATAAATTAAGACTCTTCATGATGTGTTCTCACTGCTTTATTCAACACTATATTTGTGAGATTCATCCAAATTGTTAATGTAGCTAGAATTTGTTTATTTAGATTTGTCAGTACCATTTCATTATTTGGCTATATCTCAATGCATCCATTCTACTATTGGAGGATATATGAGCTTATTTCCAATTTGGAACTACTAGAAATATTGCTACAGTAAGCACTTACTGTGCATGTATCTTGGCAAATGTGTACACAATTGATAGGCATATTCCTAGGAAAGGAATTGTTGTTTGCATATATTTCACATTTATTAGAATAATATTATTTGGCTCTAAAATGTCCACCAAAAGTCTCATGTGTTCAAAGATGGGGGTTTTGGAAGGTGTTTGTGTTTTGAGGGTTCTAACTTCATGAATGGCACTGAATGTGCTGTCAGAAGATAGGCCTGGTGGTAGTGGATGTGTCACTGGGGGCATAAGCTGGAAAGGTATGCACTTGTGCCCTGGCTCTCTCATCCTGTCTTCTGCCTGGCTGCTGTGAGGTGAGAAGCTTTCTTCTGCCATTCCCAACCCAGACTACAACCTCTGAAACTGTGAGGCAAAACAGACCCTTCTTCCTTCAGTTGATTCTATTGGGCATTTTGTCACAGAAACAGAAAGCTGAAGAGCACCCTGTTTTCCAAAGGGGTTACAATCATTTCCATTTTTACTAGCAGTTTGTGGAAATTTCTTGAGCTCCTCATCCTTGCTGAAATTTGTTAGCAGAACTTTTAATGTGAATTTCTTATTGGAGCCTGATAAAATACATATAGAAAAAGAGTATATGTTAGAAGTGCTTAATTTACTGCACTTTTATGAAGGGAACACAGCCCTTTGACCACCCTAAAGAATGACTTGTGGAATATTATACTATCGACATTATCTGAATTCAATTACACTAACTTGGTCATGCTTTGGTAAGGACTAATTCATGTATAAAACAATTAACCAATTTTGTGTGTACAGTTGAAATTAGGAAATTTTAGAAAATTCAACTATGCAAACCTAGGCACAGACAGCTTAACTGATAAATCTGCCTAATGCTTAATAATAAATTAAAATCACTTTTCAAAAATATTTGCTAAAATGTATGCAGAGAAGGGAGCATTCCTTATTCATTCTAAGTGCCTACTATGATTTCCTATTATCAGTCTGAAAAAATATCCAAATGTGTACCTTGACTTAGTACAATTTTCTTACATGTTTTATATGTTCTTTAGGCTATTAGTAGCCTGAAATAAATATATATATATATATATATATATATATATACACACACACAAAAAATTAAACTTTATAGGACTTATAAGGTAAATGAATGAAAATGATGCTAGAAAAACAAAAGGTGGTGGAGGGAAGGGAAAAAGAAGGGACCTGAAATGCATTTGTACATGTACCAATCCCCTACAGTGAGTATAATCATTAAGTACTTCAAGTGTGTACTCATAAAAGTAAAAAAAGTCCACTTTTATTTTTATACCAAAGCCAAAGAAATAATTTTATGAAACTATAAGCCAGTATCCTTCATATATACAAATGTAGTAATTAGAAAAAAGGAAAAAGAGGATGAAAGGCATTTATATTGGAAAAACAGTAAAAAAATTTCCTTGACATCATCTTGTATATAGGAAATGTTTAAGGAATATCCTAAAATATTTTAGAAATGACAAATTATTACTTTGTAGAGTAATAATTCAACATACAACCATAAATTGTATTTCCTTAAATTATCAATAATCAGTAGAAAAGAAATTAAGGAAACATTTTGTTCCACAATAGTATCAACATATATTGGTTGATTCATATGTTGATATTTTATTCCCTAAGATGACTGTATTAAGTGAGGAGGCTATGAAGAAATAGTGAATAAAAATACAATAATAGTGGTGGGTCTGATCTGGCAGGACTAATGTTCTTGAGACAAGGTATGCCCTCCTGCCCTGATGTTCTGCTTTGTCACAGGCTTACATAACTGGTGCTGGCCAACCAGAGATGAAAACCTTTGAAACTATGAGCAAAATAAATATTTTTGCCTTTAATATGTCTATGTCCAATATATCTACTTCATAATATTTACAAAAGCCAGGCATGCTGGCACATGCCTGTAATTCCAGCACTCAGGAGGCTGAGGCAGGAGGATCATTGCAAGTTCGAGACCAGCCTGGGCTACAAAGTGAGCTCAAGGCCAGCCTGAACTGCATAGAGAGACCCTGTCTCAAAAGAGACAAAACAAAAAACATAACAAAACAAAATGATATTTACAAAAATTAGGTCAACAAGAACGAAAACCTTAGTGTAAGAGCTAAAACTACATAATTCTTTTAAGAAAACATATGGGTAGATCTTTGTGATGGTGGAGCAAACAATGATTTCTTATATATGACATAAAAATACAAGGAAAACAAACTTATCAATAGTGCTTTATTAAATTTTAAAAATATATACTTCAAAGCACAACATCAGTAAATTAAAAATTAACTTGCAGATTGGGAAAATGTTTTAAAAATCATTTAGGAGACTTTTACTCAGAACATTTCAGGAACACTTACAATTTGAACGTGAAAATGTAAATAACTCAATTCAAAACACGGTGAAAGAATTTAAAACAGTTTTCCAAAGATGATATGCAAATGTCCAATGAGATGAAAAGATGCTCAATATCCTTAGTCATCAGGGAATGTAGTTCAAAACCATAATGAGATACCACTTTGCACTGTTTAGGATGATTGTAATCAAAACCATAGACAATGATGGCAAGGATGTGGAATAATTGGAATTCTCACACATTGCTTCTGGGAATGTAAAATGGTGCAGCCACTTTAGAAAACAGTTTGAAACTTTCTTAACAAGTTAACCATGGGGGGCTGGGGATATAGCTCAGTGGAATAAGCGCCTGCCTAGCAGGCGCAGGGTCCTGAGTTCGATCCCCGGTACCACCAAAAAAAAAAAAAAAACCAGTTAACCATGATATGATCATTTGAGTTAAAAACTTTACTTCTAACTATATAGATAATAGAATTAAGAGCAGACATCCACATAAGTACTTGCTTAGGAGTGTTCATAGCAGCATTACTGTGTTAGGTTTTTGTTACTATAACAAAATACTCGAGATAATCAACTTATAAAGAGGAAACTTTTATTTTGGCTTCTAGTTTTGGACCTTTCAGTTCGTAGTTTGTTGGTTACAGTTGCTTTTGGGCTGTGATGATGCACAGTGTCGTGGCAGAGCAAAGCCATTCAATTCATTGCCAGAACATAAAAGAGAAAAAGAATGGTCAACATTTTACTACTCCCTGCAAGAGTACATTCAGTGATTGGAGACCAGGCCCTACCTCTTAAAGTTTTCACCACTGCCTAATGTCCCCCCAAGATGGTGACTAATCCTTGAATGTATGGGGCTTTGAGTACCTTCTGAATAATACCAGTTTAAATATTTAAAAACAGTTCTCATGCCTCCCAAGCCCTTTGTCTTCTAATTCTGGGGGTGGGGCTCCTTACAAAAGAGATGAGATGGTGGGTTTAGTCACAGGCATTGTGCTCTTAATACATTATGATGTTTGGTGAGTTTTTGGTCCTTACCTGAGAACCTCACCTTTGATTTTATGGTTTTTCTGTGAGTTTCCAATGAATCACTCAACCCTGGTGTCTGCTTTTCTCTATTCACCCAGGGTACACTGACACTTCAATTTGATTAAAGTTTTAAACAGGTGGAGTCAAATGGACCATAAAATAAGAGAACTAAAAAAGTGCAAGAATATTCATATTGTATATCACAGATATGGGGCAGTATTGCTCATATCTAAAGACTTTTACAAGTGATTTGGAGAACAACTTATAACCTGATAAGAAATTGGGAATATGCATGTACAGACATTACACACACACACACACACACACACACACACACACACACACTCATACACCCAGAGGGCCGATCTTAATTTCAAAATATATTTAACCTACTAAAGCAACAGAACAAGAGGAGAAATGCAATTAAAACTATCATGAGACCTAGAATTGACATACAATGTAGAATTAGCTGACAAGGACATTAAAGCAGTCAGTATAATTGTGCTCCTATGTTCACAGTGTTAAGTACAGATACAGACGTTACAAAAGACCTAGTAGACTAGTAGTTCCAGGCAAGACTGAATAGATCCTTTCAGTGTGGATCTTCCACTCATGGTGAAATTTTCCTATACATAACTTGTTCAAGAAGCACAGGAGATCCCAAAAGTTGGAAAGAAGACTGACTGTCAAGGCATCTTGGGAGCTGAGTAATGATTTCACTGTAAGTTCTTTTAGTTTCTTTATTGTTGCCCATATATGAAGAGGTGCTACAGAGACCTCCAACCCAAAACTTTCGGTAATCAGATTAAAAATATTTCAGGTAAAAATCATAGGCCACAAAAAGATTGGCCTAACAACAGAAAACATTTGGCAATGCTTACACTATGCTACGCAAACGCCAACACATAGACTACAACTCTCAATCACCTTCTACTATTTTATTAGGGGGAAACAGAGTTGATCTTTCATTTTAAACAAGATGAATGTGGTAGTGATGTCAGAAAAGTTTAGCAGAAAGTTATGCTCCCATTTCCTGTCTGAAAGAAATAGACAGCATTCTAAATAGTCCAGTATGTAGCCTTCTATTTCTGGAAACATTGACTAGAGGTGTATCTTCCCTATTGGTGCTTCAAAGAACAGCTAATGAGCATAAATATCATGTTTAAAAGAACTTTCACAATTCTCTGAAAGATGGAAAGAAGCCATAGTGGCTTGGAATGAAAGAATGACAAGGTTTCCAACTTTTTATTTTAAAAGTTACATCATATGCCCCTATTTTTAGTTGAACAAGAAGACAATCAGGAACCAGCAGCAAGTACAGACTAGAAAGTGTCAATGAAGTCTTACTCTTGACAAACAAGCAGGAAAGGAGGAACTAGCAAGCCAGAAACCTTTTAGATAATAACCACTCTAATAGAGCTAAACCCCACAGGGAAAAAAAAGCACAACTCTGGCTCCATCCTCACATAAATAGCAAAATCTAAATTGGGACCCTAGAAGTCTACTTGCACCTGGCTATAATGAGGCATCCTTACTCCCTTGCCTGTGTGGTGTCAAAATGATACAATCACTCTAGAAAATAGGTTGACAATTTCTTTACGAAGATAAGTACTGTATACACAGATCACATGATCCAGCAATTGCATTCCTGGGAATTTATCCCAGAGAGATGAACATTTATATTCACTCAAACTTGTATATGAATGTTAACAAAATCAATGATAACCCCAAATACAAAATGAACCAGATGCCCTTTACCTCCTGTTGAGTAAACAAACTGTAATTCGCCCAAAGAGAAGGAGTCATTGGAGCAGCCTCAGCAGGAGACCTTTGCCTGCTGAACTGCCTGGGGAATTTATAGCTCAACATTTTGAATCTGATACCCAAAAATGGGAAAACGGAGGAACAAAACGCAGTCTCAGAACTCAACCCCACAAAGAACAAGTTCTGAATGCGAGGATACAGGGGAACCAGGAAGCCACATACTTGCAAGTTATGAAGTGATTGCATCCGAAATGAAACAACTCCAACAGGCCATAAAAGAGCTTAAAGCAGAAATAAGCCACATACCTGCAGTGATCTCTCAGACAAAAAACGAACTGAAAACAATAATGGAAGAAATGTTCAGTACACATAGAGAAGAAATAGATAAAAGACTAGAAGAAAATAGGAAACAAATGGAAACATTACAAGAGCAATTTAAGAATGAATTACAAAGAATGAAACAGGTCCAAAGAGAATGCCAGGATTTGAAAACTTACACTAAAAGCTTGCAGAACCGCTTAAATGAAACTGAAGATAGAATTTCAGAACTTGAAGACAGCATGGCAGCTTATGAGTGTGAAAGGAAGGATCTCATAATATCATCAAAGACACAAGAAAAATCAATCCAACAGCTCCAAGATGAGGCAAAACGTAATAATATTCGAGTAATAGGAGTGAGTAAAACAGCAGGAGACCACACAAACGATATAAAAAGAATATGTGCTGAAATAAT
>PVLD010030017.1:0-17346 GCA_004027595.1 Dinomys branickii
TGCAGAGGCTGCTCCAATGGTTACTTCTCTTTGGGAGAATGTCCCTTAAGCTGTCTGCTGAGATTTCCGCTTCTACTCCCTACCCCAAGACCTGGCCGGGGCGAATAAACAGCTCGCCACCCCAGGATTCTTGCAGATAGGCCACTCAGGTGTTCCTCCCTGGGTGGAGCTCCTTCCCCCCTCACAAAACCCATTGGGGTGCCTAAGTAGGTCTTCCCACCCGGGAGATCCCGCAGTCCTTAAAACTGCTTTGATGTCTCTCGCTGGGCTGAGCTTCTTCCCGATTCAGGAAAAACCGGTTAGAGCACGAACTTAACTCACCCTGTGATCGTGCAGACAGGAGTGCCGTTCAGATGTTTTTCCCTGGATGGAGATTTTCCTCGACTCAGAAATCCTGCCGGCCGGTCGCTGTTGCTCCAGTTTGCGCAGCGCTGGCTGCGGGGGTGGGGTTCTGAGCGGGATCCCGGAGCGCTGTCCAGTTTGGCGCGGTTTGTCCCAGTAGCGCGTTCTCTGTTGGGTTCAGGAGCTGAAGCCATTCTTCCCTCCACACTCGCTCTCTTGGCTGGTCATCTTCTTCCCGGAAGTCCTCATTTCTGTCTTCATATTGCTATATTTCATTGTTTGGGTGGTAATCCTCTGGGAGGTTCTCTCTCTGCTGCCTACCCAGTCGCCATCTTCCCGGAAGTCCTCGATGCTAATGTTCTTTTAAATTATTGCTTTCTTAGTCTCTTTAATGCTTTGATCAATCATCTATTCTTACATCTGGTAATCTGGGCAACTTCGTTGAGGATAACAATATGTAATATAACAAGCACTGTTATTCCCTTTCATTTGGTTTGAAACCCTGTATCATTTTTAATGTCCTTTCTTTGTGTTGTTTGTATTTGCTATTGTTCCTTTTTTTTTTTTGTACTATTTTCTTTAAAAAATTTTAAGAAAAGAATATAGGAACAGGCAGGAGTTGCAAGAGAGCCCCTTCGGCCATTGCCAGCCTGCTGCTTCCAGCAGAAAGCTTTTGGCGCAGACAACACCAAATCATAAGAAGAAGGTTTTAAATAGCTCTGTTTGTTGCAGAAAAAGTTTGTGAACCACAAACAGGAAAAAGGGTCTGACTCTCTGTAGCTAAAAGTTACAGAGATGCAGGCGTGGCTCCACACTAGGGGAAGCTTTGGGTCAGAACTGTTCTTCCACTTCCCTGGCTGTCTTAGGAGACTCCTTGCTGTCAGAGGTCTATGAGAGCCTCTGGGCCCCGGATAGTAGTTATTCAGATACTCAGTGAAGGGACTGGGCTCGATGACCTACAAAATTTCTTAATTTTGAAGATCTTGGTTTGTGTGTTTATTTATTAGAGCACCTTAGATGAAATTATTAAAATCAAAGTTTAGTTATTAATGAGACCCCTCTGAAACTTTGCCCATATGTTCTAAAATAAATATCAGACACACAACATCCGTGGAATGACTGTTATAATTTATTGTTTGAGTTTTATTATGCAGTTTTATTAACATTGGACTGAGTTT
This sequence comes from Dinomys branickii, assembly GCA_004027595.1. Lineage (NCBI taxonomy): Eukaryota > Metazoa > Chordata > Mammalia > Rodentia > Dinomyidae > Dinomys > Dinomys branickii. Next base: position 1,521 of record PVLD010030017.1, read on the forward strand.
CAAGAAAAATATTTTTTGCCCTAAAAATATTAATGGGTTGCCTGTCATCTTGAAAAGAGGAAAAACTGCTAACAAGAAACTTGTGTAGCTGCAGTATTAACCTAGGGGTAGAAAAAAATCAGTATTTCCAGCAGAGCCCATGGATATACTCAGAACACGATGCATCCTGTTCTCTCTCTATCCTTTTACAGTGTCCTCAAAGTCACTGAGAGGACAAAATCAGTACTTAGAGCAGGCCAGCTTGGAGAATTCAGCAGAAGTTTACGGTCTGTCATATACCAACTGACAGAAGAGGGGTAGACAATCTCCCTTTTAAAATTGTATGTGGAATAAGAAACTGCCCCTGCCCCATAATAGTGCTACTTCTGGTCTCCTTTTCCCATCGCCAGAACAATCCATTCCCTGGATAAGCAGGGCCATTCTTGAAAACTGCAGATTGGGAAGAGCTGGAAGCGCTGTGTTGTGGCTCCACCCTTTGCTTAACTTCTTGGATCTTTTCGGCATCTCAGTGCTTGCCAGTTAGCCCACTGACCCACTGTTTGGTGGGTACAACCTTCAAGTAGGCATGTGGATCTGTGCATCCACCTTCCATGGTCTACATTATCAAACTCCAAGAAGCTTCTGCATGGTGAATGGAAATGAGAAGGATGCAAACACTTGACTAATACCTGTAACAGAGATTCTTAACCTTGGCTATGGGAGCCTTCAATTGTGCCATCTTTATGGCTCCTTTTCTGTGTCCTATTACAACCTGAGGGACCACACTATTTCTGAATCTAATGGCAATTACTATTTGATTTTTCATATGTACTCAGTAATATGATTATTAACAATAAGAGGTTTTCTATTATTGTTGTTTTGTTTTTCAGAGAATCTTGCTATGTAGTTTAGACTGGTCATTAACTCACTATATACCACAGGCTGTCCACACATTCACGGAGATCTTACTGCCTCAGCCTGGTGAGGGCTGGGATTATAGGCGTGCACCACCATAGCTAGTTTCACATACATTTTCTTACTTATTATTTTTCACCATAATCCTAAGGAGCTGGTTTATTAATGGATATTTGCATTTTCAGAGAGACTAAGTGACTTGCTCAAGGACACAAGTGCGGATGTCCTGATCTCAGGTCTTTGAACATAATTTTGCCTCAAATCACACTCTGTGGCTTTCCCATGATCCCAGGCAGCCCTTGGATTTGCACAGGGAGGTCCTTTTGGAAAGGGAATTTGAAGACAATGACCTTTGCTCTGGAAATCTGTGGAAAGCTCAGGAGGAAGGAGAAGCTCAGGCTCTGTGGACCACATTCCCTGTTACCATCACTACCAATCAGATCCTTGAGCTCAGTGGAAGCTTGGCTTCCAAGGTCATAACTTTGGGCACATGACATTCCAGGAGCTGGACATCCAGGAATTCCTGTAATTAGGCATTTGTTCACAGAATAAACACTTCCCTGAAGAGCTCTCAGCAGCTGGTTGATGTCACAGCCCTGGCACAGTTTGGTCTCAGGCAATGAGATGCCCATTAGTCCGAGATACATGACACAGCCACATGTGATTTGTAGAAGTAAGTATGCGGTATGCATAAGTACATAAGCCATGTAATGTACATCTGTGGCATCTATGTTTGCTAGATCACCAGATAGAATACAGGATGCCTCTTTAAATTAGAATTTCAGATGAATAACAAGTTATTTTTTACTATAAGTATTTCATGTGAAGTATTTAGGACATATTTAAAATCATCCATCTAAAAATGTAACCTAGCATCTTGTGTTTTTATTTGCTAAAAATGACAACTGCATACCAGTGCAAATGGACTTTCTTATTTATATCTATTTAGGGTGTTCCCAAGTGTGTGCACGTGTATGCCCATGAGTCCCGGGTCTGTGTGCACATGCACTTGGCTGACAAGAAATCAGCAGGTGGCTGGAAACTAACAGCTTCAGCAGCCCCAGCTCATCCTTCCAAGCCAGCCCTGCTGGAACAAGGGAGGTCAGAGGGGCCTATATTGCAAGACTGTGAGCTTGGATTTTCTCCCTGACGCCATGTGGCCGTGTAATAGATGTTTTATGGGTGTTCAAGGCATAAATGCAGGCACGTATGAATGACTGCAATGGCAGTTCAGGAGAAGGGGAAGAGGAGGAGGAGGGGAAGGGAAAAGGCTAGGAATGGAGCTGATCTCAGTTATGTGGAGACGTCTTAATCTGAGGTGGGGTAGGACTGCCAGTGACCTCTGGGCATATGGCTAGTGCAGGAGAAAGGTTCTGGCTGGAGAAACAAATTAGGGGTGCTAGTGAGTAGCAAAGGGAGGAAGACCCCTGTTGGGCAGCGGGGAATCAGATCACTAGAAGACATGGCGAGGAAGGGGAGGGTAGTAGCCAGGAAGGAAGGAGCATTTAAGCAGCTGAAAGATGTGGTCTGAGAGTTTCAGTGGTTCCTCCCTCGTGGGGCTGCGAGGGATCAAGTGAGGCACCCAGGAGCCCCAAGAAGGCCAGACAAGGGATGGTGTTCAGAACTTTAAACAGGGACTATCTAGTTGCGACAAGCTCAGCTTGGGTCCTCTGGGCTCCTAGCTGTGCCTGTGTAAACGCTTGAGCCTCTGGATCACAAGGAAGTGAGGGAAAGACGGGAAGAGGGCCCAGGACAGCTAGGCCAGGGGGAACAGCTGCTCTCTACCAGTTAGAACATAAAGATGCAAATATTTTAACAAGTGGGACAGTAGAGTCAGGCATCCTGGCTGCCCCTGGAGACCAACAGTGTCCATTTCAGTCCTGGCTGCAGTTGTACAGCAGGGAGCAGATGACAGTGCTAGTACAGTGCCTGGGGCTTTTCAGTAGGTGCTGAATAAAGGTGTTGTGTAAACTTCCTTTCAGGGAGAGATGTTTTAGAGTTTCAGGGAATTTCCTTTCCTGTGCACTTTTTTTTCTGCACCAGGGAATCAAATTTCCTTTTGCTTGGGAAGACCTGTCTTTTCTGCCATTGTATTCCTGGGAATTTCAAAGGTGTCAGGCCTGAGAGCGTGCTGTAGATCACAGGTCAGTCAGAGCCAAAGTGAACAATGGCAGTCCCAGGGGACAGCTCCGGTCAGGGTCACCCTTCTTGTAGCCTCCCTTTCCTTCTGGCATGGCCTTGTCATCTTCAGGTATGTAGGCCTTGTGCTGGGTCCAGCACAGAGTATGTTCTGTGTAAATGTCTACTGTGATTATTTTTCTTATTGTTACCTCTGGGCCTGGTGTTTCCTGAAGTTGAAACATTTCTGTGACTCTAAATTTACTTTATTTATTTATTTTTATCCCTGCCTTAGGCTAACACTTCTGTCCCCCTCAGTTCTCCAAGAAGGGAAGACTAATTCCAACACAATCTCCTTCCAGTGATTTTTAACACTCACCCCACAGAGGAAGGTAGGTTTGCCTGGAGAACGTAGTTCATTTAGTTTACATAAACATTTGGCCTGTGGATTTACAAACAGTCCTAACGTGTACCTCTCTCTAGGTGTTGGGTCTTGGAGGGTTTTCAGGCTTCTGTGCATGCTCACTTGATCACTGACTCGCTCACCAGCCAGTCCCACTGGGTGGCAAATCAGGCGCGGGTCTTTTGCCATCTTTGGTCACTTTTGCAAACCCAGGGAGAGAGCCATGCCTGTCACATACTAAATGTTTAATACTCATTTGTTAAATGAGTGAATGAATAAATGTGTGCCTTGCCTATGCTGGGGTGCAGTGGAAGCCAGAGTTGGACATAATCCTTCCCATTCTTGAGTGCATGGTCTCATGAGATGCAGCCCCTTCCATTCCTGTCTCCTGACAGCTATGTGGATTACACAGCAGATCATCACAACTGCCAGTGTGGTAGGTCAGCACCCTAAGTGGTCACAGGAGCCTTGCGGTAGGAGAGACGCTTCCATGGGGAATGCCAGAGAAGGCATCTCAGATGATCTGACTTGATGTCAGCATTAAGGAAGCACTGGCAAGAGGGACACAGGTGAGCCAATGTCAAGGGTGGGAAATCTGGGTGTAGTAGAAGAAGTTCCAGGCAGCCCAGCTGGGTCATGTAGGCCACAGAAGCCTAAGTTCCAGGAGAGCAGGTTCTGTAACTTTCTTGTCCACTGTGTATATGGCACAGCATCTGGCACATAGTAGGTACTCAATAAATTAAGAATGAATGAATAATACTAAAATGGGGAGAAAGAAATAAAACTTAGAAGGCTGAGAAACTATGATGGTCTGTCTGTCTCCTTTCACCCTGGAACTGTAGATGGCCCTATCTGGAAGGAACCTTGAGTCTAACCTCATCACCTCCACACCGCTCCACCAAATGATCATCATTTCTGTTCCTTGATCTTGATACCCAAGATATGTATTTAAAATAGGGTTGCATAGAAAGGATGAAGAGGGGAAGGAAAGAAAATAGGCAAAGTTCTTGCAAAATATCAGCAGTTCTTTGGAGAGTTCAAGCCTTAGACACTGGCGCCTTTGCAAAGGGGCTCACCCAGGCTTTGAAATAATCATTTCCTTCCCTCCTGCCTCTTCAGAACTGAGAGTGGGGTGGGTGTGGAGTGGAGGCTCTGCCAGCTCCCCTCTGATGCTGACCTGGAGACAGGACTTGCTGCCGCAGCTCCTCCTGTGGTCTACCTTAGATTCCCACAGGCCAGTTGCCACTTACCATGTGCACTTCTTTTTAAAGGCTTGGCTGACCATATGTGCAGCTGAGATGTCCTGGGAGCTAGATGTTCTGAGCTGGAAGAAGTTGTAAGACACTCAGAGTTACTGGTCCCCAGGCTGAGGCTCTTGACGTGGGGTAGGAAGTGTCCCCAGACAGCTTCCACTTCAAGACTTCAAAGAAATGTATGTAGCTCCTGTGTGAACGGTCGCAGCCTCCTGAGGGTATCACATGTCTAGTTGTCCCTGCGATCCAGTCAGGGTGGTCCCTGTGTCCTAGTGTCACTGGCAGTAACTAGTTTCCCATTGAATTCATCATGGGTCAGGAACTGGGTGATGTCACCTCACTCATCTTCAGTCCTGTAAAATGGGAATGTTTATGATCTCTCTTTTGTGGGGAGAGAAACTCAGGGCCAAAGAGTTAGGCGTCTTGCCCATCCAGCTATCTGATTGCCCAACCCAGCCCTCACTGCTAGGAAATGGTCTCCTGAAAGTGGGCTGTGTAAAGACTGTCAGTGGGCAAACACATTCATCGCTATTCAGGAAAGAGCGCTTGGGAGGCAGGCACTACCTGTAAGAAGAGCAATAGCAGGGTGGTGAGTTAGTTGAGGACCAGCAGCCTGTTTTGGAGAACTAAGGCCCAGAGAGTGAAGGCCTTGCCCACAGTCACCATATGAGCTGACAGCTGGGACAAAAACTTGTCCATGCCAGGTAGGTTCCTTGGGCCTGACTCCAGAGGACCTCTGACCAGGCAGGAAGAAGGGCAGCGGTAAGCTCAGCTCAGATGATGATATATGCCTGCAGGTCTGCCTGGTGGGATCCCTGATTGCCCCTGCCATGCAGGCCACACCCTGACAAAGGTCAGACCACACATCCTGATTAATTTCCTACCAGTCCCCACCTCCTTCCAACCACCTGCATAGGGCCTTGGTCTTGCCAGACCACAGAGGCACTCAGAGCTGGCAGAGAGCAGACACATGCTCCTTCAGAAAACTTCCTTCACTGATTTCCAATTCCATTCTCCTGCATGCACTTTACAGTTTTTGAATTGCTTCCTTGTCTTCTACAGTGTGTAATTTGAGATCCAAGCTTGTCCTGGAAGCCGGATGGAACAGGAAAAGTATCCTGCTTTGCAGAGGAGGAGAAGGCAGTTTTAAGAGGCAAGGTACCTTGTTCAAGGTCGTGCACACAGATGAGAAACTGGAGTCAGTAGTGGAAGCTGGCCCAGTCTGTTCCACCCCATCACTGCCTGTTCCACTTCCCCGAAAAGAACTGTGCAATGCTGGATCTTGCAGAGGACTCATATGTAACCAACAGCATCATCATTAACCACATCTTTTTTCCTGGAGCAGACACATATAGGCACCTAAATTTCAGATTCAACCCTGTCCACTAAGTTTGCAGGCGTGCACTCTGAGAACTTGCAATGTGATGAAAAGATGTTTAGATGGTCAGGTCAGAAGTGGTTGAGGTCCCAGACCCATACCTTTCTCACTGGGAGCCTGGAAGGACTGTTCCCCACTGGGAGCACTGTCTGTGCTCAGTGACAGTGACAGTACCACACTTATGATGAGAATGAAAAGGGCCATCATATGAAACTTTCTCTGAACAAGTTTAAGGAGCATCACATAACAGTCACACATGACAATGAAGTTTCATAAGCAACTGAGGCAAGGGAAATTCACATTTATACACTAAAGATCCAGTGTGTGCCAGGTGCTCCGTCCCACCCCCAGAGCTCCACTTGGCCCCTGGGGTGTGCCAGGCCTCCACCCTGCCCATGGAACTCTGCCTGGCCCTAGGGGTGTTCCAGGTGCTCCACCCTGTCCCCAGAGCTCCACTCGGCCCTTGGGGCATGCTAGGTGCTCTGCCTGGCCACTGGGGTGTGCCAGGTGCTTTGCCTCATCCCCAGGAAGGCCCTGAAGACTCACCTGAGCCTATAGACGTGGTTGCGCTGACAAAGGCTGGTGGTTCACTGTGTAACCCCGCCTACCCGAATGGACACTCGATGGCTGTGACGGCTTGCCAAAGGGTGCTTCTCCACTTCCTGCCATAGTAATTTGTGTACACCCACATAATATACAGCATATTTACAAGCAGCCAAGTCTCTGCCCAAAGAGCATGAGGGAGTAAATAAACCAAAAGTGCAGTTATTACCAGTGGGAAGATCACTGACAGGGTGGTAGAACAATGGTGGTGAAGTGGAGGAAACTGATTAATTGAATGAGCCACCATCTATATAACTGAGCAATAAAGATGAAGATAACGTTATGTAATACAACATCCAGTGGTAACCCCCTACTATTTTCTCTGTAATCTGGTATTTTCTTTATTGTTTTTGTGTTAACAAATGCAAAGACAACACTATGTAATACAGCATCCAGTGATGGTTCCCTATTGTCTCCTCTGTAATTTGTATATCCTTTATTGATTTTGTCATAACAAATATGAAGATAACTATATTATACAACTCCAGTGCCAATTCCCTACTATCTTCTCTATAACTTAATATTTTCTGTATTGTTTCTGTGTTATTCTGGGTTCTTTTGTTTTAAAAATAAAATTTAAAAAATACACTAAAGATAACAATGGCCTGCTCATTCATTCAAATAAGTACTTTGAGGAGGCTGGTACCATCATCATCTCCATTTTATAGATGACGAGACTGAGACTGAGATTTTAAGAAGCATTGAACCAATGGCAGAAGCAGGGTATGGGATCTTGATCATTTAGCACCAGTAGGTAAACGTTCTAACAGCTTAGTTGCATTAGAATCATCAGAAGGGCTGGTTAAAGTGGGAACTGCTGGGTTCTACTGCCAGATTTTTCTGATTCAATAGCTTTAGAATGAGGCTTGATAATTTGATTTCTATCAAGTTCTAGGTGATGGTACTGCAGCTGGATCACTTTGAGAACCACGGTGCTGTCGAGCTCTTATGCCCCATTAGGGGCCAAACCTCAGGTGTGTGAGGTGTTTGCACAGGTTAGCTGAGCATCCATGGGCACTAGAAGCTTGGCTATGTCATATCGACATACGTGAAGCTGGTGGAGAGTGGAAAGGGTGATGCCGGGAAGGCACTCCTCCCTCAGACACAATATGAGAGAAGGTACTCCTTGCCTCTGCCTGTATCTGAAATCTTGCAGGTGCCTGAATGCTGTGGCTATGGTGACCCCGGCCCTTCTGCAGGGCAGCCAAGGAGCAAGGGCCATTTATCCGGGGAAGGTGCAGAGAACAGAGGTGCAGGATGCCTCCCAGGTCCTTTCAATCAATGGGTCACTTTAAGCTTCTTTCCTAGACTCAGGAAAGGGCATATGAACATAAAAACAACACATAGTCTTCTAAAACAAACAGGAGGCCAAGAACGTGTGCACTTAATTAAGCTTAGTCAAATTTATGTTTTTGAAAAGAAATAAAATGACTTCTAGAAGAACAGAATAATTTCAGAAACTAGGTTCAGCCAAACAGAGTAGTCATAGAACAGAGGAAAAAGTCAAAGGCGGTTATGTGTCCTATTCTTCCAGAACTACATTTATTGAAAACTCTATAATTTCCCCACTAATCTGCCTTTATAGTTTTGTCAAAAATAAGTCCCTCAGACCCAGAATAGCCAAAACAATGTACACAGACTTCATAAATTCAAATTCTACTATCAGTCCACAGCAATCAAGATTTTATTGTATTGGCATACAGACAGACAAACACACAATGGAATAGAATTTGAGAGTCCGGAGTAAGTCTTCACATTTAGGATCAATTACTTTTCTTCTGCTGTGCCAAGATCATCCAATGTGGTAAAAACAGTATCTTCAACAAATTCTCTTGGGATACTTGGCTGTCCACATGGGAAAGAATGGAATCGAATCCTTGCCTCACTTGTACAGAAAAACTAACTCATATTGAATCAAAGATCCATACATAGGAGTTAAAACTATAAAACGTGGAGAAGAAAACTACGATGTTAATCTTCATGATCCCAAATTAAGCAATGTGAAATCTTCCCATTTATTTAGATCTGGCTTAACTTTTTTTCAGCAGTACAGTATTTTATAATTTTCAGTACAGATCTTTCACATCTTTTGCCGGATTTATCCCTACATGTTTTGTGGTTTCCATGCTATTATAAATGGCTACTTTTTAAAGTTTCATTTTTCAATCTTTGTGCTGCTAGTGTATAGAAATAAAGTTGATTTCTATGTACTGAGCTGGTATCTTATAACCTCAATAAATTAATTTATTAGTTCTAGTAGTTTTGCTGTGGATTCCATTGCACTTCCTCCATCAATAATCATGTCATCTGTGAATAAAGGCCACTGTACTTCTTTCTTTCTGATCTCAGTGCCTTTTGTGTTTTTGCCTTAATGACTTGATGAGAATTTTTGATCCCACACAGAGCAGTGGTGAGAGCAGACACCTGTAGCTTGTTCCTACTTTAGGGGGAGGGCAGCCAGCCTTGCTGTGATGTCAGTGTGGGTTTGTAGCTGCTTGTTGACAGGGGGAGGAGGGCTCATCCCTCGTTTCCCTCCTATTCTCAGTCTTCTGAGACTTTTGCAAGGGGATGGATGTTGGGTTTCATCAGATGCTTTTTGAGAAAATGCAGTGGTGATACTGAGAGAGCCCCACCCAACAGGAGGCCCTGCCTTCTCTCTGGCAGCGGGGAAGAGAACAGAGCGCAGTGAAAGCAGCCTCTCTCCTCACTGACGTTCCTGGGTCCGGATCCCGGCCTGCAGACTCCAAAGCAACTCAGACCGGCCAAGACCCCTCAGATGGGCGTAACCTCAGATTCCTCCGTAATATAAAGTAGCACCAGCCATTCACTGAGCACTTTTGGAATGAAGGACCAAGACTGGGACTAAGGTGAGGAGAGTGAGCTACCTACAGATGCAAAGTTTCAGGAGGCACACATGTGACCCTACCTGTCCTCTCGGCCCCAGCTCTGCTAAGAGCAGTGCTGCACACTGCTGCCTTCATCCTCAGAGCAGCCCTAGAGTGGTAGGGGCCGCTCTCACCTACTTTAAGGTGAGGGAACTGAGGCTGAGAGAAATGTAGTGACTTGGCCAGGTGGTAAGAGGCAAAGCTGGCTCAGGTGATGGTTCATCTTAACTGCTAACTTGACTGGCTTGAGAGCAGCCTCGGCAATTAGCGTGGCACACCTCTGGGTGGGTGTGGGCTGACAACTAGGGTGTGATCTCGGGGCCCACATCTGTCCCTGGCCCCTCCTTCTGCCTTCCCCTGCTTTCTGCTCCCCAGACACTGACAGCTGAGCAGCCTTCTGCCACTGCACCCCACTGCCCTCATGTTCTTGACTTGGAGCAAGTCAACCATAGACTAAAACCTCTGAAACCAGGAGTCCAGTGGGCCATTTCTTCCTTTCAGTTGCAGCTGTCAGATACGCTGCCCCAGTGACAAAGGGCGGCTAATGTGGTCAGTGTCCTTCATCCCCAGGCCCCCCCTCCGGTGACTGAGTCGCTCAGAATCACCTCCTCTAAATTACTGCCTCTGTGCATCTGTCTTGTAGGCAGGATAATTTGCATTTATTTTTCTTTTTTTATTTTAAGGAGAATAACAAAAATAACAATAAAAGCGATACTGAATTTCAAAACAGGGGACATGAATGCTACTGGCTCAGGAAACATACTGTGAAGGCCACTACACTGTGTCCTATTTCCTCTTCCACAACCCTTGGGCACCAGATCTCAGCAGTAGGATGATTCCAAGAGTAAAAGAGAAATCTAAGATGCCGCCGCCAGAGTTCTCTGGCTTGTGAAAAAAATGAAAGCATCAACTTCCCAGGAATGGGCCAAGCATTTCCAATATCACCCTGCCTGTGTGGGAGCCTCAGCCCCATTCCAGAACCAGTGAGCAGCTGTGACTTGAATAGGAGGGGATTGAACTGACCAGGAATGGGAATCGCTGTGGGGACTTACTCATCTGAAAAGAATGCCTGACATTTATTCTGAAAGATGTCTTTCTATCAACCCTCTAATCCTTGTCGTTCAAAATGGCATTTTTTCCTAGACACATTTTGATATATTTCAAATGTTTTCTAATTTACTCTGAGACATTTCTATCAGAGTCATCTGGTACACCAGATTTTTAAAGCCTCTGAAACATAGATCATTGCAAAATAACAGAGAGGAGAACAAACATCAGAATTATTCAGCATCTTATAACAAAACGCGGAGTCAGACCAGGCTAGATGCAATCCCCAAGCTGTTACACATGTGACAACATTCCACAGTTGACCTTAGCCTTGGAGGGGTTAAAGTTTTCTTTAATCTTGCAAATCTTTGGTCTTGTGAAAGGCCCCATCCAGCTGTACTTTGTCTAAAAGTGCCATTGGGGAACAGCTGATTTTGTTAATTCACTTGCTCATGATTGTGTGTATCACAAAGGCCCCGTGGCAGAAATTCTCCACCCTGGGTGGACTTCAGAGTCACTGTGGGAGCTTCCCTCCATCTTTCTGCCCAGGCTGCACTCCAGAGCAAGCCCAGTGGAGTCTCTTTTGGGGGGAAGCATGCCTGAGGTGACCCCAGGACAAACCAGAGCTAAGAACCTCTACTGTAGAGTGAATCTCATTGCCTTCCCCCGGGTTTCCTTCCCCTGATAACAACGGTGCTGCAACCCAGTATTCTCTCCCAGGTGAGACACTTCTTTAGAACATAGACACAGCTGCCGCTTGGGGCTTAGGTTTGCAAGGAAGAGAAGTCTTATTTGTTAAAAGTCTTTCTGGTGCCAGCCTAGCTGTATAGGGTTCATTACCTTGTAAGGCAGGCACTCCCGTTGTACGGCACGTTTTAGGAGAGAAGTTGTGACTTGCCCAAGGGTGCTCGACTGTCAGGGATGCAAGTGGAGCAGGTGGACCTTAGAGTGAGGCTTCTTGCCCCTCCTTGGGAAAGAGGAGAAGCTCTTTCTTTCCCAGGCAGCTTATTCCTCTTTCAGACACCATGGAGCCCCCATCCAGCTGCCTCCTACCCCAGCTTCAGCCTGTGCGGCCCCAGGTTTTACCCTGGGTTCTGCAGCCCAGCTCTCTCCAGTGTTTTGTGGTGAAAAAATGCCAAGTGCAGTCTGCCTTGACTGCTTTTGTGGTGTGAGGCTCCTGGGGCTGCCTGTTCTCCTGAGGAAGAAACGTTCTTTGGGTGGGTTGGGGGTCGTTCACGTTACTTTCCTGAAGAGGACATCAAGGGAGCGCCTTTTAGGCCTTGAGACCACAGATACGATCCACCGTAGCTGGGCAGTGAGGTGCTTAGTGGTCCTGCTGTTCCTGCCATGACTTACTATTGCAAAAGGGTCCTAAATCCCCCTCACAGGCAGAGCATCAGGAGAGGAGCAGTGGGATTCCACAGAAATCAATAATCCTGGGCCGAGAAAGTGGGACCTTTGTTTCTGTCTCAGTGCTGCCATTGAAAGATTTTGAAGGTCACAACCTTTACGTATGACAACACGCTACTGACCCAGGAGGTGTTGCTTGGCTCTCAGATTCCAGGTTCCTCTCTTACAGCAAAAGCGGTCAGTGAGATCAATCCCTCTAGTTTGCCAGTCTGAGCACCAAAAGTACTGTGGCCCAGGAAACCCTTAGTTCCTAGGGACCCAAGAAGGCCAGTCATCCTCACAGCTGTCATCTTTCCCGTATGTGGCATGTTTGGCTCCTGACATAAGACAACAGGAGCAAAGGTGGCAGTAGGCTGTGTTCCAGACTCTTTCTTTTGTCCTAAAGAAATGAGATCCCAGCAGGTGGAGTCTTCAGAAGGCCCAGCCTTTCTCTCCGTGCTTCACATGGTCCTTGAAAGTGGCTCCCCATCTGCCCCACCCTGGACACTGTGTCTGGCCTTGTGAACAGATTGTGATTTTCCCAGGCCCAAGATCCCTCACTTCTGAAGGCCAGTACAGGACAGTTTTCCTGTTCTTACTCCCCAGAGCAGGCCGTTGGGTGGTGGGTGACAAAAACCCTAGGAGGTACCTGTCCAGACTCCAGCAATGGGACTTCCTGCCTTCATCTCAGTTAAAGGCTGAGGACACTGAGACCCTGAGACACACATGGCTTGAGGTAATATGCTGCCAGAGTGGGGAGGGAAGGCGCAGGGAATTTAAAACAGAAACAAGCTGTACATTATGCACATGTGATCATTCCCCAAGATGACGGTAAACTGCAAGTACTGCAAACATTCACTAATAAAAATTTTTTCTTAAAAAAGCCTGTTAATTATCCTAAGACCCCTACTACTCAAGCCTTCCTTGTTCCCTGCTCCTACCTACCCTTTCCACACCACTGTTAGTCATTCCTTCAAGGCACTGCTTGGCCTGTCCCTTCACTGATAATCAAAAACGACATTGAAAAAACAAACAAACAGACTTTTATTATGGAAACCTTCAAAAGTGTACAGAAGAGAGCAGTATAACCCTACCATCCAGCAACTCTAGTCCCAGCTCCAGCCACCAACTCCTTCATCTCATCCTCAGCTCCCCCCCACTGCCCCCGCCCTCCATATCTTCTAGAAGAAAATCCTAGGAATCACACCATGTAATCTGCAAGTGTTTCTGTATTTACTTCTAAAGGATGAAAATTTGAAGAAGTAACCACTATCTCAGTATTGCTTTTAACAAGATGGCTGTGTGAACTAATCTGAACCCGAGTTCAAATTTTCTTTTCTGTCCCTTCAAATTTGTCATGAGAATCCACTTGTCTGGACTAGGATTGAAGCGACAGCCATACCTTCCAGTTGGTTGATATGTCTCTTAAATTTCTTTCAACATAGATTCTCTTTCTTTTTTTTTCCCTTTCAACTTATTAGTTGAAGAAACTGGTCGTTTCACTGTAGGATTTTGCCAGTGTCCCACAATCCATATTTTGCTGTTTGCACCTCCTTGGAGTGTTGTGTGGTATATTTCTCTGTCCCTTGCATTATAAAGACCTAAAGAGAAGAATAAGGAGCTTGCAATAGCTTGAATATAGTTTGTCCCTTCTGAGATTCATGTTGAAATTTAATCCCCATTATGAGATATTAAGACATGGGACCAGATGGGAACTTTATGAGATAATTAATAGATTAGAGGGTCAGTGGGTTATCTCAAGACTGAGTCTGCTATTTGTGTCTCTGAAGCATTCCCTATTTCCAGCCATGATGCCTTGCCACACCCTGGCACTCTGCCAGTAAGAAAGCCTTCCCGAGATGTGGCCCCTTGACCTTAGACCAGAACCATGAGCCAAAATAAACTTTTCTTCAGAACTTACCACTGTGTGCTGCTGTTATTAGCAAAATAAAATGGACTAAGACAGCCCTAATATCATTAACCTAGTAAAACTGTTTTTGTTCCTGCCCATTCCCTTCTGATTCCTGGTTACTATACACATAGAAAAGTCTGGACATCTTAACACTGCACTATAAATATTTTCCATATTTCTATATAGAGCTTTTATTGTTAATATTCTTCATAGCCAGTTATTCTTCCTAAGTGACATTAAGCCTTGATCATTGTCTGTTAGCTTTCAGGTGCTGTCTAGTTTGTCACTATGATAGATAACGGTGCATCTTTCACATCTGTTGGGCGATTCCTTCTGTAGGATGGATGCCTGGGAGAAAGCACATGGGATCCAACTGGTTGAACAATTTTATGTGTTCTATACATATCAATAAGTTGACTTCTCAAACTGGTGCATCTCATGGCACCATCACCAGCAATGTAACCAACTCCATCTCCATGCCTTTGTCTACACTGGGTCACCTGTCCACACTGCTCCTCCCTGACACTCACCCTCTCAATTTAATGTATGTAAATGATATTGTTGAAGATCTGAGATGACCCCAAATTCTTGGTATCTTTCCCCTTGAGAGCTGGAGTCTGAGTCCCCTCTCCTTGGACCTGGCTGGCCTTAGTGATTTGCTTGGCTGAGGTATGTGGCGGAAACGATGTTCTGAGATTTCTATGCTAAGTTGTAAGAAACCCTGCAGCTTCTGCCCCAGTGCATGAGATGGCAGCTACCCTAGAAGACACTTAGCCACCTGAGGAAACTGCATATTAGTGAGGCCCATTGTAGGAGGGGGGCTGACAGTCCCAACCTGCCAGCCGGCATATGACTGAAGCATTAGAGTCTCCCAACCCATTTGCCAGATGAGTGTCATTGAGTGTCCTTAGGTGCCCTGAAGAGCAAGAGAATTGCTCAGCAGAGCTCTGTCTGAATTCCTGAAGTTTAAGTCATACACATATTAAATGGTGGTTGTTCTGAACCACCAACTTTTGAGCTACTGTGCTACACAGTAATAGATAACTGGAACAGGGCCTTCTTGAGTCTACCCACCCATCCACTTTGTAAGAACTATGTTCCTTTGATTTACTTTTCCAGTTTGCATTTTCCTAGGTATTTGGATTTGCATGACTGACTTTTTCTTTCTTTCAGTTTATTGTGCATCTGTAAATTGTCCTTATTTTGTTCTGGGGTAGGATTTTGACTCCATTTCACACATATAGCACGCCTGGGACCCTGCACATCTACCTGCTCACCCACATCACTAGGACACTTGGCTTCGGCCAAGGCAACATCTATCTGAACAGCCGTGATGCTTCCTTCCAGTTCTCCCGCGATTCTGAGTGTCCTGAGTGGTTTAGTGAGAAATTTGTTTTCTAGATCCAGCACCCATATCCATACTCATGACATACTGAGTGCTACAGATTTGTACTAAACCTCAGTTCACTGCTCCTCTATGTGTATCCACAGCAACCAGGAAACATGAAAATTAGAGAACTCTTAAACTTGGAATGGCTTCTGCAGGAATGTAATTTGGGGCGCTTTTATGCCTTGAACAGAGTTATACTTATATGTTTGTTTTTTGTATGTCTTCCATATTTATTCATAAAACATGAGTCTATTCTCAAGACACTTAATAATGTAATGGGCAGTTTCTCCTCCTACTTATTCCAACCTATATGAATGATCTTTCTTTTTGCTTAAAGCCTTAATAACACCTATTGCTATTTTTTTTTTTTTATTTTAGAAACATAAAAGTACAAAAACATATTGACAAACAGACACCCATTATCATAGAAAATAGTACAATCACAACTAATCTATAGACAAGGTGATATGGTCTCAACAGTAGTTGTTGCTTTATCCATTGATATCTTCGAATTGTAGATGTATGGACCCATATACAGACATGCAAATTTAGTC
>PVLD010030018.1:0-17346 GCA_004027595.1 Dinomys branickii
GCCTAGCAAGCGCAGGGTCCTGAGTTCAATCCCCAGTACCGCCAGAAAAAAAAAAAAAACAAAGGAAATGTTTGGGCTGGGGATATAGCTCAGTGGAATAAGCGCTTGCCTAGCAAGCACAGGGTCCTGAGTTCGATCCCCAGTACCGCAAAAAAAAATAAATAAATAAAATAAAAGCCAAGTGTGATAGTCTGTGTCTATAATCGCACCATGTGGCTGGGGGTAAAGCTCAGTGGTGCAGTGCCAACCTGGCAAGCATGATGTCCTGAGTTCGATTACTGGTACCAACTAACGCAAGAGGCTGAGGCAGAAAGATCCTGAGTTTAAGGCTAGTCTGGGCTATGTAGGGAGTTCAAGGACAATCTGAGCTACATGAATGTTTTGAGATCTTGTCTTGAAAAAACAAAATGAAAAGACTCAAATAATTCTATAATACCTATAATGAAGAACAGGCATCCCCTGCACTCCTACTTTCTGGTCCTCAGAGGCAACTGTTTTCAGCTTTTTTTTTTCCCTTCTTGTAATTCTGTCAATATTCTGAGTGTCATATTTCTATTACTCTTTATTAAGTGTGGTTCTAGGTACTCTCTATTGAATTTCTGCTCTAGGGGGTTGCGATTCAGGTTATGTAACCAGTCTACTCCTACTGTTTCATGCACACATCACAGGTTAGTGTCCTCTTTTGTAATAGCGCAAACCATGTCACTTTTTTTTATACTGGGAATGGAACCCAAGGGCTCTCTACCACTGAGCTACATCCCCAGTCCTTTCTGTATTTTTATATTTTTCTTTTATTTGTTGTACTACTGGGCTCTAAACTACTGGGCTTCACACTGAGCTACATCCCCAACCCTCTTTTATATTTTAGACATGGTCTTTCTGAGTCACTAGGTTGCCCAAGTTGGGCCTGAACTTGTAATCCTTCTGCCTCCATCTCCCAGCATGCTGGATTACAGGTGTGGATCATCAAATCTGGCTTCCACTCTGTACTAGTTACTCTCCAGGCCAGCTCCAGAGCTTGGTCCTAGCACTGCTTCACCATTATTATGGGAATCTGGTTTTTTTTTTTTTTTTTTTAATTTTACCGTCCTTCTCCTTCCCTGTTTAAAAATTTAAAAAAAAATTTTTACTAAGATATTTGTAATACATAAGGATTACATTCCTCCAGGGGGATTGGTACATATATCACATCTTAATTCTTTTGGGCCGGGGATATAGCTCAGTGGCATAAGCGCCTGTTTGGTAAGCGCAAGGTCCTGAGTTCAATTCCTGATACCAAAATAAAAAAATAAACACATCTTAATTCTTTTTACATCCCCTTCCCAATGCACCCTTTATTATAGAAAATCTCTTCTCTGTATTGGATGTCCTTGTCCGTAGATACCATTTTTTTCACCTTTTTTGGTTTCCTTCCTTATTTTAGAGGAGCCCAACTATTACTGGCTTTTTAAAGAAAGTACATGGAAGAGAAATGTTTTGAGAACTGTGTTTGAAAATGTTTTCATCTTTTGTGTATTAACTTAGTTTTTATAGAATTTTAGGTTAGAAATAATATTCTCTCAGAATTATTTTATACCAAGCTCCAGCAGAGATAGTAGATTTCCTTGATAGATCCTGTGCTGTAGGTAGATTCCCTTTCCCTTAGGCATACCCTTGCACTGAGGTCCTGTTTTTTCAGGGACTCACATCATGCTCTGTCTTACACTGTGGTCTTGCCACATCTTTGACCCACGTAGCCCATAAGAAATTCAGGACAGTTAATATTAGCACAGTTTTCACTTCCTTCTTTAATGCCAAACTTGATATTTTCCCTTTCTTTCTTATAAGTTCAGATATACATTTTGAGTAATTTTTGGTATATTTTATCCAAAGTTTTTAGATATTTACAACAGGATTTTTGGATTATTTTAATTATTAGTTTTCTAACACCAAACTCCTGCTGAGTGCTTTAAGTACACTATTTCACTGAATCCCTCAACTATGCTTTAAGGTAGACACTATCCTTATCCACATATTAATGTGAGGAAAAGTAGTTTTCAGAGAGCTTATAGTTTGCCATAAGTTTATCCTGAGTTCTGGGATTACAGGTGTGTGCCACAACACTCCAGCTTCTTTTGTTGTTTATTTTTTGGGGAGCAAAGGATCAAAGCAGGGCATTGCACATGCTGAGTAAGCAGTTCTACCTCTGAGCTAAATCCCTAACTCAGAACTCCTAACCAAATATTTTTATATTAATTTTATTTTTATATTTATCTTGTATTTGCATTAATCTTACTTTTAAACAAGCAAGTCTTTTAATAGGATTCACATAGTACACTTGTCTTGCAAGTGTGCTGCTGTTACTTTCTATATCTTTCTCTAAGTAGAGGGAAAAGCCTTGTGGGAAGACTTTCTGAGCTATGTTTAGGACCCTGTGAGCAGGAGGCCTGGCAAGTAAGGGTGCAGTACGTGACCAGCACATAAAGGACAGCCAGAGGACTCCTTGGACACTAATCCTGCTGTCCCTCTGTCTTTCTGAGGTAATTGGCCATTGGTGCTGCTTTTGAAACAAAAGATGTGATTGATTATTCCTTAGATTAATGTTTTGAGAGCAGCTTACTAAAGTGTATTTAAGAGGCTTAAGCAGACCAAATCTGTAATAGACTATGGTTTGTGTTTACAGCAGTCATATTGTAGGTCTCATTGCTTCTCTTAATTTAGAAATGGCGGAGTTGATAATTCTCTGTTTGAGGCAGGAATCTTTTTTGCAGGGGCCCAGGAAAGCCTCAGTTTCACACCCCAGAAAATAGGGATAATGATACCAACACATTAGTTGTCAAGAGTTTAGTTATTTAAGTCCTTTGATGTAGGAAAAGGACTATTGCTATATGTCTTATGAAACAGCTAACATGCTACAACAAAGAACAAACTATACCAATGAAATCCCCATCCTGGAAACAGCTTATTAGAAAGATTGAGCATATATTCTATTTTTAGATGTTCAGAAAACTAAATGCAAGTTATTTTCACTTGAGTGTTTGATGTCTTTTATCAAATTACACATCTCTGTCATTCTTCCCTGGAACCTTTCATTTTGCTGCAGGTTTTGTTTTTGTTAGATCTGTATCTGCTTGGAAAGTATAAGTATACTTTGGTCAAGGGAAGATCTGAGAACTAGGTCCTAACTTGTTTTTTGGTTTTTGGTTTTCTTCTAACTTGTTTAAAGTCTTTTATTAAGTGGCATCTTTTCTTCTTGTGACTGCCTTGGTGGGTTGTGGTTGCCAGGAGTGCCTCAGAAGATCTGTGATGATACCTTCTTTGAGACTGTTGGTATTATAGCAAAAAACCCAGGAGTTGTGGTAGAAATGAGCCAGTTATAGAGTGAGTTTTTTCCCCACACCTTCAGGATATTTCAATAGAGTTTTTCTCTTGACTATACTAATCTAATCTATATATTAGATTAGTGCTTGAAGTTTTTTCATATTACTGTCTCTTAGATTGCTGCTCATTGGATCACTAATGTGTGATAAGGATTTCTGTAGCCCTGTACTTTATTTGGTAGCCAGAAATCTTGCAAGCTTTGTACTCTAGCCTGATTCCTTTGAGTCATTTTCCTTCTTCTATAGAGAGACTTTCCTGGAATGAAGAGCTGTAGGGGTGTCTTAGTTACTTCTCCTTGTTGCTGAGACAAAATAGGCAACACCCAAAGTTAGAGGGGAAAGGTTTATTTAGCTCAGTCAGTCCATAATTGGCTGGCTCCACAGCAGTGTGGCATAAGGCAGAGGGCAACACTTCATAGTGGCAGAAGATAGCGAAGTCAACAACTGAGCCTGAACAGCATCTTTCTGCCCTTTTCATACTCTATCCAGGCTGCTGGGATTCAGATAGTGCCAATCCAATCACTGGACTAATCGAGCAATCATCCACCCTTACTCCCAGCTTTGCCCCATCAATCAGTCACACACTCTAGATTCAGCCACCTCCAAAAAAAAAACCTGTGACTGCATGAGGTTTTGGGGGGACATCTAGACACAAACCATCGCAAGGGCAATGGGAAAGGCATGCATTAGTCAGTTTTTCCACTGTGGGAATACAGTACCCCCCACCTACAGTTTAAATGAGAAGTGTAATCTGGCTCATGATTTCAGGAGATTCAGTCCATGGAAGACAGCCTCCAAGGCAGGAAATCATGGTGAAAAGACATGCCATCTGAGAAACAAAGCAGGGAGCAGTGCAAGAGAGAAAGGGGCCAGAGACCACATATAGTACCCAAAGTCACACTTCTGTGACCTACCCAGACACACCCAGAAGGCTCCCAAGCCACTCAAGTTGACACAATCAATCTTAATCTTCACATGCTGCCCCTCGTCAACTTGACACCCAAGCACCTTTACTTAAACCACACTTACTCTTCAAATAAACACAGTAGTAAATTAATAATTCTGTCTAACATAGTTATTCTGCTTACAACCAAAAATATAATAATCCCTTTGCTAAAGTTTCAACAGTTCCAACATTTTTCAGAAATTTGAGTCAAAGTCTCTTCTTTTTTTTTTTTTTATTTTAAAGACTAAAGAATGGAGACATACTAACCAGAACAAGCCATAAACAATATCGAAAATGCAAAATTATACAGAACATAGGGAATTAGCACTGGACGCTGTATTACATAATGATATCTTCACATTAGTTAACACATAAACATTAAAGGAAATACCAAATTATAGAGAAGATAGTAGGGAATCAGCACTGGATGCTGCATAATATAAATTTATCTTTACTTCTGTTAATACAAAAACAATAGAGAAAATACAAATTATAGAGAACATAGAAGGGAATTAGCTCTGGATGCTGTGCTACATAATGTTACCTTCACATGTTACTCAATTACACAGATGATGGCCCATTTGATCATTCAATTTTCTCCTTCCTCGTCTCCGTTGCCCTACCATTCAATCAGTCCTCTTCCCTGTGATAATAACCGTATTCCTGGGATTATCTATACCCCTGGACTCTCGCCTTGGGAAGAGATATAGCTGCCTCAGACTGTACTATAGCATACGTGGGTGTATACAAACTGCCATGGTCGGAGGTGGAAAAGCACCTATGCTCAGAGCGGACCGCCCGGCTCCGCCCCGTCACCGTGCTATGGGTGGGTGGGGGGTCCAGTCCGTGGGGCGCCCTCAGCGGGGCACACAGCGGAGCAGCCGCGGGGCCCACAGAGGAGCAGCTGCGGGGCATGCGCCCCCATCAGGGCGCCCTCGGTGACCCGTTTGGCCCTGTCCCGTTGCCTTGATGCCGGAGGCCCTTTCTTCTCCTCCTCCCTCCTCCTGACCTCCAGTATTACCGTTCCCCACCCCTTGAAGCTGGGCATTGGATGAACTTACGATGCTTGGTATAAGGGCTTGAAATCTCCCCAGCCCGGTCTCACTCTGTTAATTCAGGGTATGAACTGAGTTTAAAGATTAGTTCTAGAATAGAGTTGGAGGATTTTCTCGGGTCTGCTGTATAGAGTATGTTGTTTTTTCAGACTCCCGGTCTGCTGCTTTTCATCTAATTTGTTGCTATGGGTTCATGCAAGGTTCATATGTGTAAGCTGTAAGGAGACCCTCTTGGTGCTCACATTAATAGTTTGGGGTGAGTCCTGAAGACCATGGATTCGTCCCATTGTTGCCAGGAACAGGCGGTGCTTGCTCAAGCCGCCAAGACTCAAGGTGAGGGGGCTGGGGGTATAGCTCAGTGGCATAAGCGCTTGCCTGGCAAGCGCAAGGTCCTGAGTTCGATCCCTGGTACCGGAAAAAAAAACAAAAAAAACAAAAAAAACACTACCTTAGGGCTGAGGATATAGCTCAGTGGAATAAGCGCCTGCCTAGCAGGCACAGGGTCCTGAGTTCGATCCCCAGTACTGCCAAAAGAAAAAAAAAAGACTCAAGGTGCTCCCAGAGAGAGTTCAGGGTGGGAGCTGAGTTCCTGATGTTGGAGTGAGAAGGGCGTGGAGCCACGCGATCCACCTCCATCTGCATCTCCCTCCCGTTGCGGTCCTGGAGCCCCCGTCCGCTCCTCGGCCGGATCCCTGGGAGCCACCGCAGCTCACTGCTGAGGTTCCCCGCTGCTCTCCGCCAGTAGCGGCTCACCCAGCAGAGAGGCATGGGGCCACTGCCTCAAGGCAGGTGGAGAGGCGGGCATGGGGGGCTGTGTACTAGTTGCATTGATTCTCTCCAGGCACTGATTGGGAAGGTTGCCGCAGGGTGGGGACTCTGCCCCAGTGGCTGTCGCAACCTCTCATTCTCACACTGGGTTCGACAGCTGCTCCCGACCGCCATTGCCACCTTTCCTGGCTGCACCCTCCTCTCTCCTGCCCTGGACCAGCTCTCGGAACTCTGCTCTCCCCTGGCCAAGTCAGGAGGCTTCTGTGAGCATGGGCCTCCAAAGCTGAAGCTGCGAATGCCGGGACAAGTGTGTGGGCCATGGGTGTGCTTGGAGCGGTGACTTCCTCCCTCTCCTCTCCCTCCGACTGCGCCATGGGGGATCTCCAATCCTTTCCTCCAGCAGAGGTTTTGCTTAGTCTTTCCGAGGGCTTCAATTCCCATTTCAGATCCTTCCTGAGTTCAGGATACCCACCTCTTTCCCTGCTGTTCTTCACATGTTGCTGTATTCCTATATTCCTTTGTCTGAGTGGCATTCCTCTGGGAGGTTCTTTCTCTGCTGTCTACTCAGTTGCCATCTTGAAGTCCTCTTGTAAAATTTATTTAGTTATTTGTTATTTTTTAATGAATTGACCATTACATTTCTAAAGTTCTGAAATGGCCAACAGACCATAGAAAGATACCACTTTAGGCTCCTGCTTGAAACCAACAGCTACAGAAAGCTGCTGGCTTTGATTCAGTGCCACTCAAAGTCTCTTCTAAGACACAAGTCAAACTCTTTGTCTGCGAACCTTTGTAAAAATCAAGAACAAAGCTGGGCACCATGGGGGAGTCCTATAATGCAGCACTGAGGGAGGCTAAGGCAAAAGAATTGCAAGTTCAATTCCTACCTGGGCAACTTAGTGAGACCCTGTCTCAAAATAAAAAAGACTGAGAATGTAACTTAGTGTAAAGGCCATAGGTTCAATCTCCAGTAAACCTCTCTGCCAAAATTAAAAAATAAGTTCCATAATCCTAAATTTCAGTGGCACAGAGTAAATATTCCCATCCCAGAATAGAGGAATGGGGAAGATGGAAAAGAATTGTATCAGTGTATGGCAGGACAAGCATTAAGTCCTATAGATCCATAACCAGCATCTGGGGCATATGGCTATAAGATGAGAGTTCCAGAGGGCATGGACATCCCCACACTATGGCCTTGCTGCTTGTAGCCCACATGGTCTCTGTCTCTCAGACTAACTTCACTTGTGGCCTACAGTATTCCTCAGCAGACATTGCAGGTTCCTGGCATCTCTGACTTCCTGAGGTCTCCACTGCACCTATGGCTTCATTCCTTCAGCTTCATGCACTGACCTCTCAGATGCTCCTCGACTGGCCTCTCAGATCTTTAGATATCTGGAAAGAAGCCTTCATGATTCCAGAACTCTCATATTGTTCATGCCAGTAAAACCAGTGTTGTGTGTATAACACCAGTGTCTGCCACCAGAGTGTGCAGTAGCTAAGCAACCTTAGACCACAGAAGCCGCAGCCTCTGAGTACCTACATAGTTTTTCAAATGTTTCTGCTTTGCTTTTTGACCCCAGTTCTCACTGTAAACCTGCCCCAAAGAAGCCAGCAGTACCCATGCCACAGACTGAACATTTCACTGTATTGAAGTTTCCTCTACCAGGTAATTAGTCCAGGGCCCTTGATTTCAGTCTTTTAGTTTTTTGAGGCAGCATTTCACTATGTAGTTCAGGCTGAACTATACTATGTAGCATAGGCTGGTCTTGAACTCAAAGCAATCTTCATGCCTCAGTCTCCCAAGTGCTGAGATTACAGGTAGGTGCCACCATGCCTGGCATTAATTTTAGTCTTCTGCTGAGTCCCTTGATGTAGGCAAAATGTGGACAATTTTTTGCCAGTGTGACATGCACAGCCTCTAGTCCAATTACCAGTGGAATTCTTTTTTTTTTTTTTTTTTTTTTTGCGGTACCGGGGATCGAACTCAGGACATTGCACTTGCCAGGCAGGCGCTTATGCCGCTGAGCTATATCCGCAGCCCACCAATGGAATTCTTGTTCCCAGGTAAAACTTATGAATCTGGCCTTTACTGTCCTCATTCCTATCATCATTCTAAGACTTCTCTAGGCCACAAATTCAAACCTTTCCAAACTCTCCCTGCAAGCCAGTGCCAAAGGTTCCTAAACCACATGGTCAGGTATAGTCACAGCAACAACCCCAATCCTCCAGTACAAATTTTCTGTATTAGTTAGGTTTTCTGTTGCTAGGATGTGGTACCCATTACCCAAAACTTAAAGGAGAAGTTTAATTTGGCTCAGAGTTTCAGGGGATTCAGTCTGTGGAGGAAGGGCATGGTAGCCAGGGGCACAACATGGGTACAGTGCCAGAGAGGAAGACACCAAGGGCTATGTATACACCCAAGGTCACAGCTGCCTGACATACCCAGATACACTTAAAACGTGTTCCACTGATCCTCTGGGCAACTCCCAATCCAAGTTTAGACTGTCAAATTTAACTGTCACAAGGCACCAGCTAGGAACTGTGATAGAAAGCGTAGATTATCTTTGGGTAATATCTCAATTACTTTCTCATTACTCGGACATGGTACCCAACACCCACAGTTTAAAGGAGAGATTTATTTTGGCTCACAGTTTATAGAGGTTTCAATCCATAGCCTGCTGGCTCAAAGGCAAGGTGGCAAGGCAGAGGGGCATGGTGGAGCGGAAACAGTTCATGGTATGGTAGTGAGAAGCAGAGAGGGATTAAGGGTGGGGTGGGGAGGATTGACTCTTCCTGGCCATACCCCCAGTGACCCATCTTCTCCAACCAGGCTCCATCTCCCAACATCACACGTAGCTACAAACTCATCAGTGGACTAATCCTCTGATGACTATCCCATATCTATGATCCAATCCCCTCCTAGAAGCCCTATCTATGAGCACATGAGACTTGGCAGGGATATTGAGATATAAACCATAACAGGTAACAAGCAGCTCATATGGCTTGGTTTAGAAACTCTTGTTAAGGCCATGTATTTTATTCTGAATCATGAAGTAACACTACAGCCTGCCTATTTATGGAAAATAGTGAGCATTCTGTTATCCTAACCAGGGTGTTCTTCTGAAATAGCCTGTAGCTACTCTCAGACTGTTAGGCTTGAATCATGAACAAGATTTCATGGTTTCCTAAGACTGAATTAGGTATTATTTTCCTGTACTCACGCAGGAGAAATTGTCATATCATAATCTCCCTGTACTAGACTGTGAGACAAGAACTGGATCTGGGCCTGGTAAAGAGAGAATACACAGTAGGTATTTGTTAAATGAATGGGTGGAGGCAAGTTCTTTTTAAATATTTGAAACAAGCTCCTTGCTCATTTAATGTAGACATAGATTTTATGTGAACCTAAAGATAAGTTTGTGAGTGTAGGTCAGAGGGATTGACTGGACATCAGGGAGCCACTTTTTGACATGGCTAATCTTCTTTAGGTTTTCTTAGAAGGAGGATTTTGTGATGTGATATGGTGAAAGAACATAGGCTTTCAACAAAGATGCATAGCCTCCTAATTCTAATTGAATTATAACCTTAATATACAGAAGTTATAACTTCTGGATAAGTTAGCATTTAATTCATCTATAAAGTGTTAATCTTTTAAATTTATTCAACAAATATCTATCAAACATCTGCTTTATGCCAAACATTATTCTAGTGCTATAAATATAATGGTAGACCCCAAAAGCAAGGTTCCTACCTTTGTAGAGCTAGTCTCTAAGAATGGAGAGATAATGTAAAAGGAACAAATTTCAGGTGACAGCAAGTGCTAAGAAGAAAAAGAAAGCAGAGTAAGAGAATAAAAAGTGGTTAAAGAAGAGCTTTATTTATGGAGTATGACATTTGAGAAGAAACTCTAAATGATGTGATGAGCCATAAGACCTCTCTTTGCAGAGAGAAAAGTGTAAAGGCGCTCAGGCACAGAAATAAGAATGGTATGTTTGAGAAGGAATGAGTGGACCATTGTGATTAGAACACAGTAAGTGGGTAGAAGAATGGTGGTATACAAGGCCTGAGACTTGAAAGCCAGATCATAAAAGATCTTGTAGATCGTGGTAAGAATTTAGAGTTTAGATTCTATTCCATACTCGGTGGGTGTTCATTGACATCATCTGATTTATGCTTTAGAAGATCACTCCAGCTGCTGTTTGGAAAAGCATACTATGGTAGAACAGGACACAGTCAAGGAGAGCAATTAGGGGTGATTGCAGTAATCTAGGAGAGAGGTGATTCTGACACTAGAAAAACAGGTAGAATTAAAGTTCATGACATATTTTGAAGGTAGAGCTGTCAGAACTTCTTATAGATTTTATATATATATATATATATATAAATGAAGAAAAAGAGAAACCAAATAATGGCTTCTGGTTTGTTTGTTTGTTTTTAATTTTTATTTGAGCAACTGGAGAAATGATGGTACCACTTACTACAATGTGGGAGAGTAACAGAGGAATAAGTTGTAAATCAGCATAATTTTTGTAGCCAGGAGTGATGGTATACACTTGTAATCCTAGCACTCTGGGAGGCTGAGGCAAAACAATTGCAATTTAAGCCTTGTCTGGGCAATTTAACATCTTGATGAGACCCTGTCTCAAAACAGAAAAGGGCTGAGG
The DNA here is from genome assembly GCA_004027595.1 of Dinomys branickii. Taxonomy (NCBI): domain Eukaryota; kingdom Metazoa; phylum Chordata; class Mammalia; order Rodentia; family Dinomyidae; genus Dinomys; species Dinomys branickii. The sequence continues at coordinate 10,793 of PVLD010030018.1, forward strand.
ATATAGCTTAGTGAGAGAAGGCCCTTGGTTCAATCCCAAGTACCAAGTAAAGGAAAACAAAGGGGAAGCAGTGTGACAGCTGACTTTTTGGAGAAGGGGGAAGAAAAATAGGGCAGAAATTGAACCAGCGTGAGATTGGGTCTTTTTTTTTTCTTCTTCTTTAAATGAACTATTTCTATTATAGAAGAACATATATACTATAAATAAATGTTTCCTTGCCTGCTGTACAAAAGTAAGGTGTTTTGGGTTTTTTGCCTTTTAGATGAGGTATTTCAGCCTGTTTGTTTGTGGAAGTAGTACAAAAAGGGAATATTGATAGAGTAAATAATTCATTTAATTATTTAATTTAACAACATATACTGGGTATGGTGGCACATGCCTATAATCCCAGCATTCGGGAGGCTGAGACAGGAGGATTGTCATGAGTTTGAGGCCAGCCTGGACTATATAGTGAGACACTCTAAAAAAAAACAACAACATACTCTGTTCACGAGCAAGTCAACATGTTTGGCTTGATTCAACAAGTTTTAGGTTTGGTTTTTTTTTTTTTAAATCCTTACAGTAGACTAGTAACTATACTGTGCAGGCAATATGAACAGTAAGTAAAACAAAGCTCAAAACATTAGGTGGTATATTTATCCCTTTCGCCTCACTGGGAGAAATTCTCAGCACCCATAATTTACAGGTTTATTTGGACTCACAGTTTCAGTGCATTCAGTCCATAATTTGCTGGCTCCAAGGCAGAAATGACATGGTGAAGGAAAGCCAGTCACCACATGGCAGCCAGGAAGCAGAGAGAGAAGGGAGGCCCAGGGATGTAAACACACCTTCCAAGTCATGCCCTCAGTGATCCTCCATTTCCATTTAGGCCCCACCTTTGAACATGAGGCTTTGGGGAGATGTTAAAGCATAACAGGGAATTTATTCAGAAGATGAGAGAGAATGTCGTCGAGTGTGCAAGTCAATATGTTTGCCTTATGGACAGTGAATCTATTGTATAAGCAGAATTTGTAAGTGTAATGGATGGTGGCTCATTTATTTCATGTCAGAAAAATGTTTACTCCTTCTGGCTGCATCTATTTTCTTACTGAAATAAGAGCTAAAGTAATCAGTTAAAGAGTCAAGGAGCTGAGACTATAGCTTATTGGTAAACACTTAACTTACCATGTATTTTGCCCTGGGATCAATCTGTACCACCACCATCATCACCAAAAAGGAAGGAAGGAAGGAAGGGAGGGAGGGAGGGAGGGAGGGAGGGAGAGAGGAAAGGGAAGGGAAAGGAAAGGGAAAGGGAAAAAAGGGAGGGAAGGAAAGGAAAGGAAGAAAGGAAAGAAAAAAAGAAAAGGAAGGAAAGAAAGAGGAAGGAAGAAGGAAGGAAAAGAAAGGAAGGGAGGAAGGAGAGTGTTCTCAGCAGCAAGATGAAAAATCACTTCAGAATGTGAAAGTGAATTGCTGGGAAATATATTGCTAGGCAGTGCAAACACTCCCCTTGAGATTTGGGTTATTTTAAGAAGAGAGTAGTACTTCCGTAAACTTTTTCCACCCATGTGTTGCTTTTTTACTTTAAGTGCAAAGCAAGCAGAGGGTTGGGATTTAACCAACCACAAGGCTGCTGTGTATGTGGGACCAGTGTAGCAGGGAAGGCAGTGCTGTCTATCAGGGAGTAATCAGAGTGATGTGGACCCCAAGGGAAATAAGAATGTAAGAAATTAGTGTAGTGAATGCATTGAGGGTCAAGGGTCCCATTAGAACCTCTAGAGCCAGAACACCAAAATTAATTGGAAAAATCAGAAAAGATAGTGGTCAGAATGGGATGAATGTTCCATGAAGACAAGGATTTTTGTCTGTTTGTCCACTGCTATATGCATCTCTAGAGCCTAAGGTAGTGCCTCACAATATTAAACATCCAATGTATATGTATTGTGGGAAGTAATAGAATTTTTACAATGAGATGGAGTGAAAGAGAATAACATAATGCTAAAGCCTTTTTGTTATCATTGCTGGTTTTTTGTTTTTTTGAGGGGTGTGTACTGGGAATTGAACTTGCAACCTCACACTTAGCCAGGCAGGTGCTGTGCCACTGAGCTAAATCCCTGGCCCTCTTTTTGTTATTATTGTTGCTCTTATGTGATACTGGGGATTGAATCCAGAGCCGTTATGCTGACTTACATTCCCACTCTTTTTATTTAATTTTTATTTTTATCTTGAGACAAGATCTTGCTAAATTCTCCATGTGGTACTCAAATTTGCAATTGTCCTGCCTCAGCCTCTCTCAGATCTGGGAATACAAGTGTTCACTATTATTTTAATCTTATTAAAAGAGTATAATAGTTCAGGTTTGTTCCTAAGGGTATTAGTTCCCTTCCCTTATGTAATTTTGTCTATAAAGATGACACATTCTTGTCTCAGCTAACTGTTCACCGTCTTGTCTTTTAGCTAATTATCTGTATCTCTAAATAGCATGCTGAAATTCTTAAATTTTGTTTTAGATACTACATATTGATTCCTTACTATGAAAGATTAGAATTCCACTCCTGATACAGTTATAATATTGGAAGATCAGTATTCACTGTTTATATAAACTGTTGAGTCATGTGAACTAAAGCTTCCCCCAGTGCAGTGTTTTTCTGCAAAGTTATAATTGTCTGTTTGCTTTATTTTCTGTAAGTTTATTAACCCAGCCTCAACCTTTTCATTAGTTGACTCTAGGTATTAAGTACCATCTCTCAAGGTACGTAAACTTACCAGCTGTTCTGTCATTTTGACCTCCCTTACAGATGCCTGTCCCAGACCTCAGACCTCCAGCTCTGCTCCCTTCCATGTCGCCTACACCTTTGGCCCACCTCAATAAAAACAAGGCAGCAGTTGGCTCTCTGCTGTACACTTTGAGGACATTTTTTTCTAAGCATTTTCAACCAAAACTAAACTAGTGGTGTCTTGATTTTTGCTGACTGTTGAAGTATTTTTGGGGGTACCAGGAATGGAACTCAGGACCTCACACTTGCCAGACAGGCGCTGTGCTGCTGAGCTATATCCCTGGCCTGCTGAAATTTATTGAACCACACAAACTACTTTTGGGGATTGAACTGGGCTGGACCACATAGGAAAACATAAATTGTGACCATACATAGACACACCAAGTAGCTGAATTCATTAGTTCCATATGGGCAGAGGAGAAATGTGAGGGGGTGGATCACAGCCATCATTTATGGATGTGCTGGGTGGGTGAAAGCATAGTAGTGGGTTACCATGCCCTGGTGGGTTTTTTTCCAGCAGAGTGTGTTTTTCTTTTACCTTGCTATAGGAAATTATTTGCCATATTATGTTATTTTTAACAATCTGTCATAGACCAGCTGCCAGGAGAAGAAAAGAGCCTATTCCCAGTAGCTGTCCTTTCCCCTGCACCCACTACTACCACACACACATACATCCGGTTTTCTGATTTAACTTTTATTTTTTCACCTCGTTTTACTTAGTGGTTTTGGCTTGATTGGAAATATTCTCATAATGAGAGATTTCTGGGCTTTGCCGTGGCTTGGTAGTTGGGTTTTCTGAGCCTGATTTGCTTGCTTTAGTCAACACTACCTGGCAGCAGTTTGTGTTTTGGATTCCTGGGTGTCTTTCTCTCTAAATGCTAACATGGGTCTTGCCTGGAGACCCTGCATGTTTCTGTATTGTCAACACTGCACACATGTGTTGACCCTCATAGCTGTGCCCTTCTCATTGTCCCAGTTTCTTTAAAAGGGCAGGTTTAGGATGAGGCATAATGAAGATTGTTGGAATAGTGAGCAGGGAGGACTTTGGAGATTCCAGTTGGTTTCCACAGAAGATAATGTTGGAAAAGAACTGGTCCCTTGAAACACAAGGCAGAGTGAGGGTTGGTACCACAGAGAATTTCAAGTTTATTGCAGGTCAGTTACTTCACGGTACAAACAATCCGTGTTTACTGATGGCTTGTGATCACAGATTATCAAAAATACTTCTCTGGCTCTTATCAGTTTTTCCAGTTTCTTACTGGTACCAGTTAGTAGAAGGCCATTCATGTTTGTAGAATGGGATTTACAAGTTTTAGAATTAAAATCAAAAGAGTGATCGTTTCTTTATTATGACTTTTATAAAAATACAAAAAAACAGAGATAGTATTAAGGAAGTATAAGAATGATTCAGTTTTCCTATTTTTAGAGTCGTGTTTCTTCCAGTATTTCCAGCCTTGGAAACAAATACAGCAGCAAGGACTCCTTTGGAAGTGATGGAGCTGGGGATATAGCTCAGTGGTATAAGCGCCTGCCTGGCAAGTGCAAGGTCCTGAGTTTGATTCCCAGTACCAAAAAAAAAACAAAAAAAAAACCTGGAAGTGATGGCATTGCAAGCAGGATAGTGAACCTTACGTGGTACATTCTCTGGGTCAGGGCTATAGAGAGGGTCCAGTGGAACAGCATTCTGTCTGTCCCAGCCTTGCTCTTTCAGACTGATCCCTTTCTTTTCACATGGAGAACAGATGGCAACGAGACGCTGAGAGGAGGGGTCTGTTCCTTGTGATCTTTGGGGATTTTGCATTCAGTTAAGGAAAAAAAAAATCATCTAAAAGCAAAGGGAAATGAGTGTAGAGTCCTGGTCACAATTATGCAAGACTTTTTCAACATTCATGCTACTGACAGATATAAACACTTTGGCAGATGTTGAATGATAATAGCATTTATTTTCCAAGACAACATTGTCACCCCCTTAGAAGCATCCATTTTGGGAGCATTTTCTTTACTTTGAGGCACATTTAATTATCAGAGAGTCAACTTGCAGAAATCAGTCATCTTCTTATAGGAACTTAAGAAAATAGAAAGATTTTTTTCCTCAACCAAATGTCATTTTTATTATGAAATGGGAAAACTTGTGTACTATGATAGTGACAATTGTGTGCACAACCTTAGTAATGGCTTATGCCCCTACCTTTCCAAGCATTGCTGTGGGAAGTAGGGTTCTGCAGGATATTTCATCCTTGCCTTCCATGTCTATGGTCTGATTTGTTAATGTGTAGGAATTCTTGAATGGGGAATTGTACACTTAGGGATTTTTTTCCCAAAAAAATATTATTTATAGGAACTTTTTTTTTTAGTCAAAGAAGTTAAGATTCAGAGCAATGGGCATGGTGGTACATGCCAGCACACAGAGGGCTTAGGCAGGAGGCTCACTGAGTTCAAGGGCAGCCTGGGCTACATAGTGAGACCCTGTAAAAAAAAAAAGTGCTAATTTGAACTTTATAACCTTTTAATAGGCCTTCCAAAGAAATGACAGGGTTTTTTTTTTTTTTTGTACCAGGAATTGAACTCATGACCCTACTTCTTGTCCCACTTCCTTCTATATACAACTATATATATTCACTTTTATTTTTCTGTTCTTTTCAGCTACTGTGACTTTGATAAAGCTGTTTTTTATTTTTATTTTTTTAATTAAGAAATACAAAGGCAAAAATGAAACAAAATTTCAAAACGGTGATAACAACTATTATAATAATAGTTGTTATAATACATATTGTTATCTTCAGAGTAGTTGCCCAGATCATGCAACATAGGCATGTAAGATCGATCATACAATTAAGCATTAACTGTTCCTTTCAACAAACCAATAGAAATCAGTGGTACAGTTACCCCAGCTATCTTGTGTGTGTATGAATGTGTGTGTGTGTGTATGTGTGTGTATATATATTATAAATGTGTATGTGTGTATATATGGATATATATATACACACACTTAACATTAGTTTTTGTTTAGTTTTTATTTAATTTGATTAATTAGAATTATAATCAGAAAACTCACCATTATGAAAAAAATCTTTCCTCCATGGGTTTGTTTATTTTGGTGCTAAGTATTAAATCCAGGGTCTCATGTATGCTAAGTACATGCTCTATCAGCAAGAAACAGTTTATAATTCATCGGTTTTTCAAAGCTTACTATGTACTGAGCACTGTGGTAATAGGCTTCATTTTTCTTAAAAGAGGGATAAAGGGATTTATTAGGCAAAAAATTTAAAGTATACACTGAAAGAAATAGAATGTGGCCCCTTAAGAGAGATGTGTGTGAGTTTGGTGTTGGGAATACTTGTTTCTGGCAATGGAAGTCTGTAAAATTCATGAATCTATAGGAAGTTCTGTCTTGTTTGGTTTATAGGAGAAAGGATGGCCCACCCACTGAAAAACAATGGCCCATTTTGCAGATGAAAGGCATGAGCCCTGCTATTTTTTTCTGTTTATATTTGTATATAAATATTTCTGTATCTATTTGTTAAGGCATGAATCCCAATTATTCGTTTGATAGGTAATCTGTGTTGCCTAAAATCATTCTTTGAATTCTTTGAATCTGTTCCTTTATCTTTTGTTGTTGCTTTGCTTTGCTTTGCTTTGCTTTGCTTTGCTTTGCTTTGCTTTGCTTTGCTTTGCTTTGCTTTGCTTTGCTTTGCTTTGCTTTGCTTTGCTTTGCTTTGCTTTGCTTTGCTTTGCTTTGCTTTGCTTTGCTTTGCTTTGCTTTGCTTTGCTTTGCTTTGCTTTGCTTTTCTTTGCTTT